>BMAO01010180.1:0-15901 GCA_019973975.1 Trichonephila clavata
ATTTTAAACGTATGCTTGTGTGGTGTGTGTGTCCTATACAACTTATCCAATTACATATAATATCAAGATATTAAAATGAAAATAAGTCTTCTTGCAGGTTTTCTAATCAATAACTGTATTCTGACTAAGCTCTAAGAATTACTTTTGCGTTACCTCTACTTAAATTTTATTTCACCCATTTCTTTCCAGAAATGTTTATTTGAATACAAATTTGATGTCCAAGTTTAAATTTATTGGAACAGTACAAAAATTCGGATGCTTAAAATTATTCTCATGGTTTTCTCAAGAAGATTCATGTTCATTTGAAATGCTTTGACTAACCAACTTTTAAAAGTTGTTTTGCTAGATTTTATATAAAAAAATCCGTCAAATAATTAATAAATACTAAATAATTACTTATTTTCCATTAATTTTAAACACTTTTTCTTACACAAAGGTTTCGTTTTCTTGTATACTTAGTTATAAGTACAACAATTTGATAAAGATGTTTAAAAGATGCTATATTTATAGAATAGTTTTCCTAGAAACATGCATATTTTTTATTTAAACTGTATCATTATCAAAATAATCTAAAAAATATTGAATGAAATGAATAAGAAGAGAAATATGTTTAACTATCATTTCTATTAAAAAATGCATGCTCAATTATATAGTTGAGGAACTTCAATTTATTTTCAAACTAAACCAAACTTTTTTTAAAAGAAAATTGTCACATTTATATATATGTATAGGGAAAGAAATATCTTGAAAAACAATTTTATAAGTAAGCCCCATTATGTTAATACTTTAACTGTTATGAATCAAAAGGTTAAAATATAATAAGCTTACATAAACAATTTGTTATGAGCATATTTTTTTCACTCCTCCAAAAATAAAGTCAAATTAGACATGTATTACACTAGATCAGAGATATCAAAAGTGGGGAGCATGTACTGTTAAGAATATAGATGGCGCTGCTTTGGCGGTGGCGATGTATAAGTGACGTGACGAAGAGATGCGAGTATGAGTTGGAGTTGGTATTTTAATTGTAAATAAAGATGATTTTTTATTATATCGGGTGGGCAAAAAGTCCGTAAAAACTTTAAAAATTTATAAAACCCAGAAAATTAAACAAAATAAAAAACGGTTTGCAGGTTTAGCACCGATAAGTCATGAAATTTTTTTTAAGATAAGAAAAAGAAAAAGTTAAAAAACATCTATAGGTGGCGTTTTGTACATAAGTGAAAGAAAAAAACTCACAAATAACAGAAGTTACGTTAGCAAATCATTTATTACAGCAGTATGGGCTCTGCATATCCACCACCACCACAAGGGATGACACATTCCAAGCGTCACAAATCCAACAACGGCAGAGTGCACACACACAGAATGTCCACCTGTATACATGACAGCTCTCGTGGATAGCATCTTTCAATTCCAACAGATTGAATGGACGGGATTAATACACCTAGGAATTTTAATATCACCACAGCCAAAAGTCTACTGGAGACCGAGGAGGCCATGTAAACTTGCAACATTTGCTAATGATTCTTAGACTTGGTCGTCCGGATTTTACACGATTTTAGAGCGATCCAGTTTCCTCAAATCGCTGAACAAGCTGTATGAGGCGTACCACTGTTGAAAGTCGGTTTCCATTCTTCAGCTTTTTCTGCAGTCAGAATTTACGCAGTGCAACAGTCGCTCATACCTTGTTCATGAAAAACAGCTTCACCAACAAAGCTTTGTCTTTCTCTCTCAGCATCCTTGTTCACTTAGTTGTCATGCAACGGAGAATTAGATCTGGATCAAGAGCATCAGTATTTGTAATCGGCTGTCTCATTTGCATATTTCCAACTCAGTCGTTTGTACGAGCTCCATCTGTCGGCAGGTTTTTTTTATTCCTTATCTTAAAAAAATCCCGTGACTTATCGATGCTAAACCAGAAAACTGGTTTTTTTGTTTTGTTTAATTTTCCGGGTTTTATAAAATTTTATACGGACCTTTTGCCCACCCGGTTCAGTGGAATTCATTGTAGATAGTTTGTGTTATCAGTACATTTTTGGTGTTAAACAAGTGGGGTAATGGACAAGTTGAATAGTCAAGTTGTTGAGGTAAGTCTTATTTTCTTGATATGTTGTTGCGCTTTTTGATTATCGTTGTATACCATTTAGTGTTTAATATGTCGGAAATAGAAAAAAAACGAGGATTAAACGTATAGTAATAATATGTAAAGTTACAAATTTAATAACTAAAACAAAAAAATTGTATAAATAAAATGAGTATTGAAACCTCTCAAAATAGTAAATTGTTTAAAAGAGTTCAAAGGACAGTTAATTGAAAAAGAAAATAATCTCAAAAGCTTAAATAATACTATCGAGAATTTATGTATTAGTGAAATAGAAAACGAAATTATTATTGCGGAGCAATATTCAGACAAAATTATTCTTTGGAAACAAAGAATATCGAATAAAATTGATAGCTATATCAAAAGGGATTCGAGCGATTTTGTTTCAAAAATTAAAAAAAGAAAGAAAAATAAAACAGTTAAATTTCCAAAATTGAGTATAAGTAATTTTTATGGCGATCATTCTCAGTGGCTAGATTTTTTCAGCCAGTTTGAAAGTGCAATAGATAATAACAATAGCATAATCAAAATAGATAAATTTAATTACTTAAAATCATTTAGGAGAAAACAGTAGCGAGTTATATCAGTGGGTTTTCATTGACAGAAGCGAATTATGATGTAGCTTTGGATTTAATAAAAAATAGATTTGGTAATAAGAACACTCGAATACAAACACATTTAACCCTTTCGTGACGAATGTTTTTTTTTACAACAGAACAATTTTGGTAGCATAAACTGTGAGTATGGCACACTAGAATGCTAAAACTAAGATGTTATATTTTTAGGAAAATTTTAAACACTGATTTAGGACCGGGGCATATATGTCCCATCAGTCTTTACCACTGAGACATATGTGTCCCAGTAGTCTTCTATGAGTAATTTTATAAAGAAAACCAATGATTTTCTAGTCATAAAAATTTAATTATGAATCGTAGGTTTGAAAAAACCCCACAACAATCAATGCACAATGGGACATTACACATCGTGTATATTATTTTAGTGCGCAATTCTTTTTTTTGTTGTGCACATTTACAGCTCCGCCGCGTTTTTTGTTGTTACTGGCAGATGGTCATCAACATTGAGTAAGCTTCGTGATGTTTTGGATGGGAGTCTAGTTCCTCTACGGCGTTGATATTGAGTTGAGCTCTTTCCGGACGCCATCAAGGTTTCTGCAAGAGGTAAAATGAAATCAAGAAGTGGGGTTTTTCGATATTTGAGTTAGCAATCCATGAGTTGACTACTGCGCTCATCAATAGGCAAAAAAAATACGTTTCCCCACCACTTGCAAGATTTTCGATCTAATTCATAGACATTTGCCATTTTGTCTGCAAGGTCTATACCTCCCATGATTTTGTTGTAGAATTCGATTGCCACAGGGTACTCAAATTCTTCTTTGCTTCCATCTTTCATGGAATGTTATCATGATCGATATCCATTTCACACTCGTCTGAATACTGCAAATTGTGGGCTGGATCCTGAAAATCGGGACCTTCTATTTCATCATCCAAATCAATATTTTTGTCATCTGACTCTTCTAAAATTGTTTTTATTTGTTCATTAGTAAGACCCCGGCGTCAAATCATTTTAGATGGAATTAATATGTGCCTAAATTAAAAATAATGAGCAACTATTTCAAAAGTAACCGAAAAATATAATATCAAGATAAATGATCCCATAGGACTGTTGGGACAATATATTCCCACTATCCAAGACGAGAGGGAGACATATGTCCCGATAGTAAAAAAAGGAAGTAAAACTTCGCCACTTACCAGTTTATTAGAGGTAATCCGCTTCGTGAGTAAATTTTCTGGCCTTAAATTTATGGATCAAACAAAATATAATCGAAAATAGGTGGTATTTTCCAAAACTAAGCTATTTACGTTCGTATAGTATGGAATAAGCTGCTACAACACTTCAAAAATCAGGAATTACATTATGTACGGTAGTGCCCTCTATGTTCTGTGAATGAAAATACCTTCAAAAATATTGGTAAGACTGGTGGGAAAGTCTCCAATTAGACGGAGAAGCGTTTCTGTCCCAAAAGAATTTTTTGAAATTTGCGTGGGACGTATGTGTCCCGTTAGGCGGAAAGGGTTAAACCAGTTAGAAATATAAACGATTTGAGTGGGTTAAGAAAAATGTTTGACAAAGCTGTGAAACGCAGGTTCGAAGTTTACAGTCATTAGAAATCGAAACGAAAAAAAATGGGGATCTTTTAACGCAGATATTGTTAGAGGTTACCAAAAAATTAGTATGATGTTAGTAAAAAATTTTTAAAAGGAAGATTATACACTTAAGAATTTGCTTACATTTCTAGATAGAGTTGAAATCGAGAGAGCGAACATTTTTATTACCGAACAAAACAGAAAAACAAAACTTATCAAAACTCTTAACAGGGAAAGTAGGAAATATTTTTAAAAAAATTGAGCAACCTAGAAAATTTAAAAAAGATATTTATCCAAAGTGTAAATTATGCATCCACTCCTAATTCTACTTGTGTTTTTTTATGGTAGACTTAGCATAAATTTTGCGAATTTGAAACAGTTACAGGAACAAAATAAGCTAAATTTAGAGAATAGGTGTTTTCGTTGTTTTTCCAAATTTCACTTGGTCCGTTTTTGTAGAGCAAAACTTGACTCCTGCAAAAACTGTAAGAGCAACTCACCATTACTTGCTTTGTGAAAGGAAAAGTTCGTGGGTCAAATCCCGATGGGATGTCCAGGTCCTAATGAGGTAACTCTAGCCTTTAGAGATTAAAGGGCACCTTACTGCAGTGTTATTGCTTTTGAGGAAGGTAAAACTAAGAAAGCCAGGATCCTTTTAGATAACGGTCCGGAAAGATGTTGGATTACTAAGCGCTTTGTGAATACTATGAAATATATATTGAAAATATTATGAAAAGAAAGATTATCAGTTTTTTTCCTTTGTCTCAAACAACGCAGTAGAGAAAATATATGTGAAAATACATTCAAGAGTCAAAACATTATGACCACCCTACATTTTGCAATGAACTCGCCTGGATGACCTGGAAGGCACGTGATCAGGTGGAAGTGGTATTTAACTGTTGCTGGAGAGTTCAAAGAATCATTCTTTCACTTACTTCTGTGTGTGATGGGAAAGGCTACTTATCTAAGCGACTTTGATAGAGGGTAGATTGTAATGGCTCGAAACAAGTATTTTCGAAACTGCACGACTCATGGGTTGTTCGCGATCTACAGTTGTCAGAACTTATGCAAAGTGGATGAATGACGGTGAAACCAGCAGTAGATGACATGGTGTTGGACGTCCACACGCTATCAAAGAAAAAGGTCGTCGGAGACTGGTCTCGCATGGTGAAGCAAAACCGGAGCCAGACAGTGGCTCAGCTGACAGCCCAATACAATGCAAGGCCAAGTAGAATAGTATCGGAGCACACTGTTCAGAGGACATTGTTGGATATGGGGCTACGCAGCAAACGTCGGTTCTTCAACCGACGATTAAAACCACTATCACTTAAGGTTTAAATTGGAATACGGAAAAGGAATTTGATCATTAGATGTTACGTCTTTGTTAAAGAGCTTAAGGAATTTTTTGAGTACTAAGCGATTTGTGTTGCATGCGGCTGCTATGATTTTTTGATCCTGTTGGTTTTGCTAGTACCTTTGAGGTTAGGATTATATGCTTGCTCCAGAAAATTTGGTTGCGAGGGTATTGATTGTGATGATGAATTACCGAATGATTTAAAGGTTAAATGGATTAATTGGTGTTCGGAGATAAAATATATTTGAAGGATTTTTCTGCGGAAAGAAATTGTTTTGCATCATGCAGAAATTTAAGCAAAGCTAGATGTGAAGTGCATATATTTTTGTGACACATCACCAATAGCCTAAAGGTGATGTTGCTTATTTTACATACACAAATGGTGAAATATGGACTAGTTTTATGATGTCTCGCCTCAAAAAACTTACATTACCTAGACTTGAGTTAATGGGCAGCGGTGACAGGTGCAAGAGTTGGAAAATATATTGGTTGTCTTTTGAGTGATTTAGTTGTAGAGTTTGGATTTCGGATAGATTCATTAATTGTTCTTCATTGAATAAAGGGTTATTCAAAACAGTGGAAGTAGTTTGTAAGCAATTGTGTAGTTGAAATTCAAGAAGAGTCGGATCCTAAATCATGGAATCATTGTAGTGTTTGTGAGAATCCAGCAGTTATAGTCAGTCAAGGTGCATTTGTTGAACATTTATTGCAGGGTAAATTATGATGTTTAGGTCCAGATTGGATGTACAGTGAAAGAGCACTTTATAACCATTATTCTATGAAAGAAATATCTACTGATATTATAGAATGAGAGAAAATGAAAACTAGAGTTTTTTCTGCAATAACTGACAGTAATTGGATAGATTATCTACTACCCAAGTATTCTTCCTTTCAAAAACTACTGTGGGTAGTAGCCAGGTGTCTACGGTTTGTCAACAACCTCAGAAGTTTATCCTGTGTGTAAACTAGGTTTCTGTATGCAGCAGAGTTGAACCAAGCTCATTTCATCATAATTGTGCATGTACCAACGAGAGATGTTTTTTGAAGAAATCCAAACATTGGAAAGGAAAGGTCAAGTGAGTTCTCAGATTAAACTCATAATGTTGCATCCATTTTTAGGTGATGGAAGGATCCCAAGGATTGGTGGAAGGCTGAGGAATGCAAATTTACCTAAAAATACAAAGCTTCCAATTATTCTTCCTAAATGGCATTACATTACATTACTGAACTAGTGATGAGACATTATCACCACAAATATCTTCATGGTGTTTCGAAATTGATACTTTCAGCTTTAAGTATGCAATACTGGATCATTAGTGCTTGAACGGTTGCACAAAAAATCCTACAAAAATGTTTCACCTGTTTCAGACACAAAAATGTGTTCTCGCATTAGCTAATAGGAGATCTTCCTGTATCCAGAGTAAATACAAGTAGAGCCTTCTTTAAATCAGGGGTTGACTTTGCTGGACCATTTCAAGTGAAGCCCAGGAGATGAGGTGTTCGAGCTTTGAAGACTTCTGCATTTTTGTGTTTCATCACCAAAGAAATTAATCTAGAATTGGAGATTTGACAGCAAATTCCTTTATTGATGTCCTTAAACTCTTCATCGCAAGGAGAGGAAGGCCTGAAGAGCTATACAGTGACTGTGGAACAAATTTTATAGGTGCATGCAGAGTTACAAAAGTGGGCTTCTAATGAAGTCATCAGTGTACTAAATTTTATTATCTATTAATATTTCCTCTTTCTATTTTAATTGTATTGAAGTTGTGATTTGCTCAAGATATTGCATAAAGTGCATTGCAAATTTGGATATCCTGTAAGGCTATCGGCTGGCAGTATGTAAAGGATATAGATGGAGCTGCTTTGGCAGCGGCAATATATAAGTGACATGACGGAGAGATGCGAGTATGAGTTGGTAAGCTGTGAAGTGATTTTAATTGTAAATAAAGTTGATTTTATTATACAGTGGAAGTTTTATTGTAGATAGTTTGGGTCATCAGTATGTGTGCCCTAAGGGGTACTCAAAATTATACTTGGGGGATTGCCAAAGTAGTAGGCACATGACTTTCTGTGAGAATATAATGATGTATCATGTGAGTGGGAGGAATTCTCACTGGTAGCCAAGTCTGATTTCACTATCATCTGGGGAATTCAAAATCATAAATGTGCCAGTATCAAAGCATGTATGCATGAGGACAGAAATCTAAGCTTGTGGAGAGAAAATACCTCCAAAGAAAATCGAGGTAGATGATAGATTAAATTCGAAAATTCAAAGGGAAAATCTATAATATGATTTAAATGTATACATTATTTAAAATGCTGAATGGGTGATGCAGTTGGTTTCTTACTAGCCTTGTATGCCTAAGGTGGGTTCGATCCCTACATTTTGCAATGAACTCGCCTGGATGACCTGGAAGGCACGTGATCAGGTGGAAGTGGTATTTAACTGTTGCTGGAGAGTTCAAAGAATCATTCTTTCACTTACTTCTGTGTGTGATGGGAAAGGCTACTTATCTAAGCGACTTTGATAGAGGGTAGATTGTAATGGCTCGAAACAAGTATTTTCGAAACTGCACGACTCATGGGTTGTTCGCGATCTACAGTTGTCAGAACTTATGCAAAGTGGATGAATGACGGTGAAACCAGCAGTAGATGACATGGTGTTGGACGTCCACACGCTATCAAAGAAAAAGGTCGTCGGAGACTGTCTCGCATGGTGAAGCAAAACCGGAGCCAGACAGTGGCTCAGCTGACAGCCCAATACAATGCAAGGCCAAGTAGAATAGTATCGGAGCACACTGTTCAGAGGACATTGTTGGATATGGGGCTACGCAGCAAACGTCGGTTCTTCAACCGACGATTAAAACCACTATCACTTAAGGTTTAAATTGGAATACGGAAAAGGAATTTGATCATTAGATGTTACGTCTTTGTTAAAGAGCTTAAGGAATTTTTTGAGTACTAAGCGATTTGTGTTGCATGCGGCTGCTATGATTTTTGATCCTGTTGGTTTTGCTAGTACCTTTGAGGTTAGGATTATATGCTTGCTCCAGAAAATTTGGTTGCGAGGTATTGATTGTGATGATGAATTACCGAATGATTTAAAGGTTAAATGGATTAATTGGTGTTCGGAGATAAAAATATATTTGAAGGATTTTTTCTGCGGAAAGAAATTGTTTTGCATCATGCAGAAATTTAAGCAAAGCTAGATGTGAAGTGCATATATTTTGTGACACATCACCAATAGCCTAAGGTGATGTTGCTTATTTTACATACACAAATGGTGAAATATGGACTAGTTTTTATGATGTCTCGCCTCAAAAAACTTACATTACCTAGACTTGAGTTAATGGGCAGCGGTGACAGGTGCAAGAGTTGGAAAATATATTGGTTGTCTTTTGAGTGATTTAGTTGTAGAGTTTGGATTTCGGATAGATTCATTAATTGTTCTTCATTGAATAAAGGGTTATTCAAAACAGTGGAAGTAGTTTGTAAGCAATTGTGTAGTTGAAATTCAAGAAGAGTCGGATCCTAAATCATGGAATCATTGTAGTGTTTGTGAGAATCCAGCAGTTATAGTCAGTCAAGGTGCATTTGTTGAACATTTATTGCAGGGTAAATTATGATGTTTAGGTCCAGATTGGATGTACAGTGAAAGAGCACTTTATAACCATTATTCTATGAAAGAAATATCTACTGATATTATAGAATGAGAGAAAATGAAAACTAGAGTTTTTTCTGCAATAACTGACAGTAATTGGATAGATTATCTACTACCCAAGTATTCTTCCTTTCAAAAACTACTGTGGGTAGTAGCCAGGTGTCTACGGTTTGTCAACAACCTCAGAAGTTTATCCTGTGTGTAAACTAGGTTTCTGTATGCAGCAGAGGTTGAACCAAGCTCATTTCATCATAATTGTGCATGTACAACGAGAGATGTTTTTTGAAGAAATCCAAACATTGGAAAGGAAAGGTCAAGTGAGTTCTCAGATTAAACTCATAATGTTGCATCCATTTTTAGGTGATGGAAGGATCCCAAGGATTGGTGGAAGGCTGAGGAATGCAAATTTACCTAAAAATACAAAGCTTCCAATTATTCTTCCTAAATGGCATTACATTACATTACTGAACTAGTGATGAGACATTATCACCACAAATATCTTCATGGTGTTTCGAAATTGATACTTTCAGCTTTAAGTATGCAATACTGGATCATTAGTGCTTGAACGGTTGCACAAAAAAAATCCTACAAAAATGTTTCACCTGTTTCAGACACAAAAATGTGTTCTCGCATTAGCTAATAGGAGATCTTCCTGTATCCAGAGTAAATACAAGTAGAGCCTTCTTTAAATCAGGGGTTGACTTTGCTGGACCATTTCAAGTGAAGCCCAGGAGATGAGGTGTTCGAGCTTTGAAGACTTCTGCATTTTTGTGTTTCATCACCAAAGAAATTAATCTAGAATTGGAGATTTGACAGCAAATTCCTTTATTGATGTCCTTAAACTCTTCATCGCAAGGAGAGGAAGGCCTGAAGAGCTATACAGTGACTGTGGAACAAATTTTATAGGTGCATGCAGAGTTACAAAAGTGGGCTTCTAATGAAGTCATCAGTGTACTAAATTTTATTATCTATTAATATTTCCTCTTTCTATTTTAAATTGTATTGAAGTTGTGATTTGCTCAAGATATTGCATAAAGTGCATTGCAAATTTGGATATCCTGTAAGGCTATCGGCTGGCAGTATGTAAAGGATATAGATGGAGCTGCTTTGGCAGCGGCAATATATAAGTGACATGACGGAGAGATGCGAGTATGAGTTGGTAAGCTGTGAAGTGATTTTAATTGTAAATAAAGTTGATTTTATTATACAGTGGAAGTTTTATTGTAGATAGTTTGGGTCATCAGTATGTGTGCCCTAAGGGGTACTCAAAATTATACTTGGGGGATTGCCAAAGTAGTAGGCACATGACTTTCTGTGAGAATATAATGATGTATCATGTGAGTGGGAGGAATCTCACTGGTAGCCAAGTCTGATTTCACTATCATCTGGGGAATTCAAAATCATAAATGTGCCAGTATCAAAGCATGTATGCATGAGGACAGAAATCTAAGCTTGTGGAGAGAAATACCTCCAAAGAAAATCGAGGTAGATGATAGATTAAATTCGAAAATTCAAAGGGAAAATCTATAATATGATTTAAATGTATACATTATTTAAAATGCTGAATGGGTGATGCAGTTGGTTTCTTACTAGCCTTGTATGCCTAAGGTGGGTTCGATCCCGGTCCAATTCGGTGGATTTTCATGATGCAGAAAATCAACAGTGTCCATGTCTCATGATTATGCAGCATGTAAAAGACCTTGAGTGCCTGTTTGGCTTGGTTGCTCTCAACAAAATTAAAATCTTAAGTACAGTTTTGCATTGCTAGAGCTCAGGTGCCTCCCTCTGGGGAGGAAACTGGGCTTCAAAATTGCCTGTGGCAATTGGTATCTGCCTATATGGTGCCACACTAAAAAGAGGCACTAGCTTTTGGGGAATGTACAAGGTCTGCAATGGTTAAACACCAATCTGCAGCAAATTAAGAAATAAAAAAAATTTAAAATAATTTAATTTTTGACTGCACATACAAACACAGATATATATAACATATAATATCTTTGCTTTAAGAATACACAATCAAAACAATTTGGAGATTGTTGTACAAGACAGCATTAACTGAACTAAGAAATACTTAACATGTGTGGGTTCTGTTTATTATGTTACAAAATTAAATGGAAAATTTTGTGCAGTTCCATTTTATTCAGTAATCTTACATGAATTGAACACAGTAAAAAACAATACAATAAATAAAAATACAAAAAGTTATTTTAGATATATTTTTACCAAAAAAGTTATAAGATGTAACAAAGTATTATACAGAACATTACAACCACTTTGAACACATATTGATATCACTCCTTAAAATTGTTAAATACAAAATGTAAAAATAAAATATCCAACTATTAAAGTTTTTCTTTAAAAAAAAAGCAGAATTATATATAAAATAGCTTTATTACTAATAAAATTGTCTGCTTTCAAGCATGACTAGACAAACAAATATTTAAGTATCCTTTGAAAAAATTCCTTCTTTACAGTGAAATGTACATTGATAAGCAATTAATATCACATTAACATATGTTAAAAGTATCTATTTACTATAATGCTCAATAAAGGTAAAACATTTTGTCATGCATGACACAGCTATGATAAAAACATTGATAGAAATGTTTCTTTCATGTTGAATTTAAATGTTTTAAGATATACATGCTTCCTTTTTAGAAAAATACACTGTATGCTCACAAAGCAGAAGTATATACAATGTAATATAGAGCTTTTAACAAGTGCATTTCACATTTGTTTTTGACAATATGCATCTTATGGTGAAAAAATTTACAATGATTATATATATATAAATATAATAATATATAATATATTTTATACATTTCTTCATATAAATGTATTTATTTGTGCAAAGTGAGTGTTTTATTAATGCCCTGCTAAAAAGCAATACAAGGGCTAATGGCCTTGAAATTTTGAACCTCAGACAAGTGACAAGGATGACTCCTGAGCTGGCACCCCCTCTCCAAACTACAAGACCACACTTATTAGTGTAAGATGTATAATACTTATTGAAATTACTGAAATACATCTTGCTGCATATGCTTGTAATAATTAATATGCAACAAAAAATGTAAAAAAAAATATTTATACAACATACAATATGCTCAAAAATTAATTGATATTTTGAAACAGTAAATTTTTTCAAACTTAGTAGGATGTATAATTCATCTTTTTAAACTTAACTAAAATATAAGATTGACTTAAAACATAAAATTACTTATATAGTTTCCAAAAATAGTAATTTGATAAATTCATTCAGCTTATAGCAAAAATTCACACTATACAAGATGCAAACTTCCTTTAAGATCCATACAAATATCACAGTATATCTGTTCACTTGAAAAATCGAATTTTTTAGTAGCATGCATGTTTTAAATTAAGATTTCACTGAACTTTACTAATATGTACAATATAAATTAAGTACAGAGAGTTTAATATGTATATAAATATTTTAATCTCACTATACATAAACTTAATATATAGATATTCAGCTTTTTGCTAAATTGTCACAGGGAGAAAATATATGCATTTTGAAATTAAATTTTCTTGTTCTAGAATTGTCTTAAATCTTGGTGAAAATGCTAATGAATATGATCAGAAATGTAATGACAGCATAAATTAGGAACATAATGGGAATACTTTTCCATTTTACTTTCAGTATTTGATTTTTATGCACATATTTCTGATCTTAAACCTTTTAAAATTTCTATAATTTCTGTAAAAGATGGACGTTCTTGTGAATTTAGGAACCAACAACTTTTCATTAGTTTATATACTAAAACAGGACAATTAGGTGGTACTCCAAGACGTTGTCCTTTCTGGAGAGCCTCATGCAATTCAATATCTTTCACTTTAGGAATTTGGGGATTCTCTCCATATGAAAAAATTTCCCACAAAGTAATACCATAACTCCAAACATCCGATTTATGAGAAAATTTCTGAGACACAATTGCCTCAAAGGCATACCTAAAAAAATATATAAAATAGAATTTTTTTTACTAAAATATCTCTAATACAAAAATAGAAAAGAGAAGAAAACAATTTAGAGGTATCTTTCCTAAATTTGAGATAATAGGACAAAAATGGAAAATATTGGAAAATTTGCATGTTTGTAACACATTTTCAAAATATTGGATCCTAAAAATTGTGAAACCTTTATTAAATAAGCTATTCAAAACAAAATGAATTTAGAATTCTAACTGTTAAGCAGGTGTACCATTAGGGGACAAAATTTTTTTTTATGAACTTCACACATTTATGAAGAAAACTCTTTAATAGAAAGAAATGATCTAAGTATGGAGCTTATTTTTTAACATTAAGGAAGGATAGATATTTTTTAGTTTAAATAATATTTGCTAAAAATAAAAATTCTTGAAATAAATTAAAGGTTTTTTTAAAAAAAATATTAAATTATTAAACCATTGGAAATCTAGAGAGTGCAAGTAAATAAATTATGCTATTAAAAAAATGATACATTGATGAAAGAATTTTAATTAAAAATAATTCTTAAGATACTGTGAAATCCTGCTTAAGAATTTTTTTCATAGTTTCGTTACAATAAACTAATATGTTGGCATTTAAAAAAAAAATTGTAACATGCTACCAATAGCTAAATATTCTATAAGAAACAATTTTCATTTCTCTTGCTCATCATATCAAATATATTCCAATGTTAAAATTTTCAACAATTCAACATCTAATTTTTTAAAATGCTTTGTTTACAACTATCCTTTTAAAAATTAATTCTTCCTCAAATTTGCTGTCATATTACATTTTATACATTGAGCTATAACCTATTCAATACAGAATTATTTTCTTATCAATTATAATAATAGATCTCAAATTAAATATATTCTGCATCAACTCTATAGGACATTTTAAAATTACTTTAGTTAACATAACCTCATATGTTTCATTTGTGATATTATTTTTATAGCAGCAATGATAAGGTTAAAACACCTGAGCACTCTAAAGTCATCTTTTGGTGTGTGTGTGTGGCATATACTCAAAAAATAGCCATCAAATGTTAAATAGAAAGAGCGCCAAAATGGCGGCGATGGAGGACGACGCGTTTTTTGATGCTCTTCAAAAACATTGCACGATTATCGGATCTGCGCTTCTGTCAAAATGTAATATGAACCATCAGGTGCGTGAAGAGGCCAGGCAAGCCTTGGGTGAGTTGAAATCCTCTATTTATAAGAATTTTGAAAGAGTAAAGGCAGCTAATTTTTTAGAAGCATGTAAACAAAGCTTGAAGGAAGCCATTGCAACCCAAATTAGGCCAAGGCCAAGTTACGCCAGTGTCGTGGTGCATCTGTTGCTCCAAAAGAAAAGGAAAAGTCTTTCAATAATTGTCTAGTTGTAGACTCAGATAATTGCTCTTCTGACGATGTAAGGAAAATTATTAAGTCGAAAATAAACCCAGCGGAGTCTAAATTACCTGTATGCAACAAAAAATATAAGAGGAAACAAACTACTAGTTAAATGTTTTTCTGAAAATGATCAAAACCGACTTTTAACAGGACTTCAAGAAAAATAACCAGAATTAAAGGCTTCTCTGCCAAAAACGAGAAATTCAGCCATAATTGTAAAAAATGTGCCAAATGAAGTAAGTAATGAAGATCTTTCAAAAGTGATTTCTGAACAAAATCCTGAAATTGTTGTAGATGATGAAAATATAGGGCAGTGCAGAGTTTGCTTTACTTTGAAAACATTTCAGCATACAAGGCATATTGTAATCGAAACTCATCCCATAGTTCGTAAATCAATCCTACGACAAACAAGATTGAAAATAAACTGGAGTGCATGTAATGTAGATGATTTCCTTATTATAAATAGATGTTTTAACTGTCTTGGCTATAACCATCGTGTTGACGAACGCAACAAACCAACAGCCTGTTTTCACTGTTCTGTAGAACATAAAGAGAATGATTGTTCAAATAGGGATGCAGTGACTTGTATAAATTGCATCCGTTTCAATCACAAAACAAAAAAACATACATAAAAAAGTGAATGTTAATCATAAACCTTTTTCTGAGTACTGTCCTTGACATATTTTTATGAAGAAGAATACCCAATCTAGAATTAACTATGATTAGGTCAGATAAACAAGCTCTAAAGTGTGTTCAATTAAACCTGCATAAGTCTATATCTGCGACACAGCAACTCATTTTAAATATGGAAACAGATAACATTGATTGTGCACTAGTTCAAGAGCCTCATAGCTACAGGAGTTCTCTTCCAGGGTATCCCAGTACTTAGACTTTTTTATGATCCTAATTCTGACATCATCAAGGCAGCTATTACTGTTCGCTCACATTATCTTTCAACTTTTCTCGACTATAAAAATACTGATTACAATATGTTCACTCTAGAAGTTACTGCGGGCACAACTGTGTTTACTCTTTTCTCCTATTATTTTGAACCTTAAAAAAACATTGACTTGGATCTTCACAAGATCAGCCAAGTTTTTAGTTGCAAAAATCTCAATAGACTGGTTTGGAGTATGGACTCCAATAACAAATCTGAATTATGGTTTAGTCCCTATTCAGATGCACAAGGGGATAAGTTATGTGAATTTATTTCTGCCAACAACTTATTTATTATCAACGAAGATT
>BMAO01010181.1:0-37198 GCA_019973975.1 Trichonephila clavata
TGTTGGCAAGTTGGAGTTAGCAAAGAGTTTGCGAGTTAGTTTGTGAGTTGAAGAGTTGAAGGATCGTGGAATTATTAGGAGATTTTGGAGTTTGTCCAGGAAAAAGGATTACGGAGAGTGGATCCGACGCGACAATGATTAAATACAGATAAAGATCTCCTGCAAGATTCAAGTGTAGGATCCGCTACATAGAAGTACAAGTATCGTGAGCTTTGATTAATTAGAAGTTAGCTTATTAATGTGTGACGTAGTTTATATTAAGCGTATTTAAGCTGTCTTAGATTCAGTTGAGGATCCGTAGTAGTATCCCCGTGTTATAGAATCTCACTTCCGCGCTCTACTATTTGATTATTTACCTTTTATTAGATTGTTATTGTGTCTGATTGATGTTTTGGTAACAATAAATTAATTAGATTGAAATCATGTCTGTTGATTATTCTGTTTCTCCCACACACCTAGCCGGGTTTGCGGGTAGACAAGGGGTTTCAGATGTAAGGAGGAACCGTCCGCTATTACAAGGATTTGAAGGGTTATAGTAAATTAGCAATGAAAAAAAAGTTAAAATTGTAAAGAAAAAAACTTTAATACCAAAAAGGGGGGGGGGGACAGCGGAAATTTACAGAAACAGTACATAAATGCGACCGATTCATAAAAAACTCATGAGCTAAATTTTCAATTTTTCAACATTTGTATGTTACATTACTATTCCTTTTGAAAAAGAGTTTTAAAAAATTGAAGATTCTTAAAAATTTTGTTAAAAACAGAACATTTTATTGTAGTCACAATAGGAAATCACTTAAAAAATGCTTGATATATATATTCATGTCAGAGGTCATAAAATTTGCAATAACCCACTGTACTTTTTTTTTAAAATAGGTCAAAACACCTCTAAATATTACAAAACACACACACAAATTGAAATTATTTATCTTCATAATTTTTCTACAATCCCTATTCTCGTCTCTAGTTTTTCCGAAAAACTCATTTTGCATAAAGAACGTCTTAAAGTTGATAATTGCGCAATGGAGAAATATACAGGTGGAATCTGCTCTTACCAGTGGCACACACAAAGGGGAGAGGGTCCTCGAGTCCAGACCCTCCACCCCAAGGTCCTTGATTTTTTTTCTCGATTGATTATAATCCAAAGATATAGTACCTAAATTTTTTTAGTATTTATTATTAATAATTAATTTTATTAACTAACTCTAATTATTCATTCAATAATTAATTTTCTGATTTTTATTCCCGAAAATTGACAAAACCAAAAGAATATGTTGGGCGGCGTATTGGAGCATAAGTGGCGTAATGTACACCCCCGCATTGCGGAGATGCCCAGGGACTCTAGAGGGCCCAAAGCTTGACTGACGCTAAGTACGCATTTGAGCTTAGGGCACAAAACCTGACTTTGCAGGGGGTCCCTAATATTCTCCGTTACGCCACTGTGAAGCATGATACGGGAATAGTGAACTTTTGACCCTGACCACCCCTGAAAAATTCCTGAGTGCGCTACTGGCTCTTACTAAAACAGTTGTAAATGGAAAATAAAAAGGTATTTTTATCAACTTGATAAATTGGCTTGTAAAATAAAACCATAAAACATTTTGGTCTAAATGCGTTGTTTTAAGGTAGAAGGATACCTTAAGTGCCAATAAAACCAAACGATTTAATCGTTTGTACAGATATCCGAACGCTGCTACCATTTGTGATAAAGAATAAGAGAAAGAGAGAGAGATTTATGTTCTCAACTACAGTGCCAAGTGAAAGTCACTACACAACTTTTAATTACAAAGAAGGGCGCTTTAAATATCCAAACACGTTCGGAGTACACTTTTAAAAAATAGCATACCCCTAATTTCAATTTTAAAAAATATTTTTTAAACAAGTAGTACACAATATTTATTAACTAGAATGGTTTTTCAGAAGGAAAAAAATAAATATAAGAATGCACAGAAATTATGTGTTACAAAAGAAAACGAAAAGTATGAATTTTTTTATTATTAGAATGCCCGGAAAAGTGGAATTCGACGATGTGAAAATTCCTTTACATTTTGGGGTTTTATTCTATATTTCAATGGGGTAAATGGTGCGCGTTCAAGTGGAAAACTAGGTATGCTTGGAAATTTAGGAATATTGCATAATAAAAAGGTGTGTTTTACAAACAAAACACAAACTTTTAGCTAATTTGCTCCTAGTTTAGAGGAGGAATTTAAAATCAGACGAAAATGGCCTCGAGCTAAGGACACAACCTTAAGATCAAAAACAACTCCCTTCACGACTTCCAGGATGCTTTTGAAAGGAACTTCCCCTTCAGAGGCCTCTCTTATCAGAGAGATAATACTTCTTAAAACGCATTTTTTTTTCCCTGTGACAACGTAAGTGATATTTTACTGTGCCTCCAGAAATCCAATAGTTCGATCGCGGTTGTGGTGAACAAAGTTAGGCACGAATGAAATTCTTCCTTTATTTTGCATTTAAAACATAATTTTTATTGTTTTATTAACACTGGATTGCACAAACTCAAATTTTTCTCCATAAATAGCGAGTAATAAACGTATATCTTAAATACACAAGTTTTTATTTTCTTAAATGCACCACACACAGCATGTTTCTACTCAAAATCTCAACACAACTGTTTTTATCTTTAAAAAATAAATACCAATGAAAATAAAACTTGTCACGTGATACAAGAGTTTGTGGACTATTTTAAAACTTGAAGAAACGATACCAAGTAAAATTTACTCAGTAAAAAGTTATTTCTAACTCTCGTTTTTTTTAAACGCCAACAGACTTTGAACTCAATATTTGGAACAAAACCTTTTTCAAAAACTAATTTAATATACTGCCACTATCTGAATACAAAATATCGTTTGGTAATATGAATATTAGTATCAGCATAATTCGAAATGTTAAATTATGCGAATATAAACAGTAAATATAATAATAATGTAGAATATTAAAAATAAATAGAATTAATAAAATAAAAAAATGTATAATGTTAAATAGCCACAAAAAATTTTTAAACTTAAGATGATATTTATTAATGTTCTATAACTGAGAAGCCACAACAAGTTGCCAGTGCGACAATTCAAGCCATTGTTATGCCAAAACTCTGTGGCAACAAACAGGAAATCTTTCTTCGTGGTTTTGAGGCTAAAATTTTCAGTTTCATTGTTTGAATCTATTGTGATTCTTTGAATTAATTACATTCGATTGCTTAAAAAATTAAACAAAATTTCACCATTATCTTATTTTTGGCATCGGTACTAAAAGAAGAATAAGTGGTTGCATAAAAATCAAAGGTGGAGCAAAAGCAATAATGGCAGAAAGAATAGAATTTTTTTAAAGCTCAATTCTTGAATCACAATTTTTAGCACTTTGTCACAATAAAGCAGTGATCTTCAAACTCGTTCCACGGAACCCTAGGGTTCCACAAGGCATATCCAGATATTCCATGAGCCACAATAAAACAAATCGAAAAGAATTATAAATGTGTATGCAAAATTGGTTCTCATTCTCAAGAAGTTTGTATATAACCACAAGTATCTAAAATTCCTCCCAGTCATTAAAACTGGAAATTTTATTTACACATAACTTTATTTCGTGTAATTTTTATTATAATATAATAACAGAATATTAAAACGTTTTTCCTCCTTTTTATGCACTACCTACTACACTGTAAATATTCTATAATTTGGGATCCCGGATTTCACATAATAATTTTGTACTTATTCGTGCAATGTTTTTAGAAATTAAATAGTTATCTAATCGAAAAATGTACCCTTTTTTATTTACAGAAAAAAATTACCTATAATAAAGGAGAGAGAACAACGAATAGATATACCAACAGATTCGACAATAAAATTTAAATTTAAGCTAGAACAGGTCCTAAATTTTAAGTTGCAAATTCATGCAGAATACACAAAACAAGCGGAACAAAACATTTAAAACCCTGTGTGGAAACAAAAACAATATCTAAAAACAAATTAAACATAGAATTTGAAATACGAATGCAAGTAATTCCAATAGACTAGACTTCAACAATTTGTGCAAAAAAAAAAAAAAAAGAAGGGAAAAAAAGCAAGCTCACATACATCAGTTGCTAAATAATATGCACGAGTAGGTGACGCTTGGATCACAAATTTTTTAATTTTCCATTAAATTATATTAAAACTGCATTAAAAATTTTAATAACGATTGCAATAGTTTGTTTTAATTGTCTTTACATAAGTACCACAACAGGTTGATCTACTTTACATTATTTTAAGGTATAATCTTCTAATTGTGGAATGAGGTTCCTCAAAAATACCTTATGATCCATGAGTCGAAAAAGTTTGAAGAGTACTGTAATAAAGCTTATAATAACAAAAATAAAGCCTGTAATTCTACTACAGTTCATCTCGTTTTAAATGTTTACACACCAACCAGATAAAGAAGATTGTGGATTATTTTTTTCTTTCGTTTTATCAAAATGCTCGATCACATAATACGAAAGTACTCTAGTTGCTAAGCTGCCTTTGAGCAAACAATGGAATAGCGCCAAAGAAGCAGACGATAAAACACAGCCAGGTGT
This sequence comes from Trichonephila clavata, assembly GCA_019973975.1. NCBI lineage: Eukaryota > Metazoa > Arthropoda > Arachnida > Araneae > Nephilidae > Trichonephila > Trichonephila clavata. The sequence continues at coordinate 4,571 of BMAO01010181.1, forward strand.
CTTAAAATAATTTGTTCCCTTCGACTGCTAATTGAAAAAAACAAACTTGGAGTTAAAAATAAACCTTCTTCATTTAAGTATTTTGCGTTTTACAAAAACCGTTTGCCGAAAGATTTTGATTAACATTTCTGAGGAAACAATAGGCCATTTTCAAAGATGATCTGTAATTGTACAAACCAGGTGTTTTATGGTAATGACAGTTGAAAATATATTGTGGCAGCTCTCCAAACACCCATTTGAAAGAGATAGAAGAGAATGTTTTCTTTCTTTTTTTTTAATGTAATTTATTTATTTATTTTTGTAATCAAGTTTGGTTGACGCACACAAGATTCGTGTCAGAATTTTTCATCAAAATGTAACGACGCTATTTATGTACCTAACTAAAGATTGCAATATCGGACCATAAGTTCAATACCGGAATTCGGTATTTCATAGATCTTAATACCGGTTTTGATACCGATAGTGGAAATTTCAGAAAAAGAAAGAAAACTCAGATGTTTCCTTGTTTTATTTGCCAGTTTTACTAGAGAGTATAAACATCACAAAAAATAATTTGTAACTTATAAATTAAAACAGTATTTAAAGAATCCCAAAAAAGTTAAGGAATATCTTATTTTTACAAAAAAAAAAAGTGTTAATATGACTATTCAGTCTGCGATACTATTACAAATTTTTGAAATGGGATAATCCATCAATTGTACTGTCATTAAGCCTGGAACGTAATCTTGTGCAAAAATGACCAGCTGCCAAAAACTCTCTTTTGGCATCTTCGCTAGTTGGTGGTTCTGTTAGCAATGCGCCCATTAAGAGGAAAATACTTTTCCCATAGTGTTTACCTCTAAATCCTTCATCTTTAAATAAATCGATTTCTAGTCGGATGGTTTTGGATCTAGCTAATATGCAAATACAATGTGAATAACAAGCCCACCCATTTAAAAAATATCGAAATATTACGCACTTTCTTCACAACTACAACCTTGTTTTCATAGATACGAATATCAGACTACGAATCTGCTCCGCTCTGAGCTGTAATAGGATAGTTTTGGCCCGCCTCCTTGGATGATTCACATATTTTATCACTTCTCTTGATTGTATGATGCAACTTTATATTCAGTTTAGTTAGTTTCACCCAATAGGGAGACATAAAAACAAAAACGTACACTATTTTGATATGTTGGCGATCCCTGAACATATAGTGGAGACAATTTAAAAAATTTATAGTAAATACCGAAAAACCGGTATTAAACTTGTGAATACCGGTATTACAAAAACTGAACAAATGGCTACAAAAATACCGGTATTGCGCAATCCCTATACCTAACATAAAGAAGCAATCGATTTTTTAAAAAAAATGAATATTTTGAAAATATTTCAATTTACAAGCATTGCTTTTATGGAAATTTTTTTTAAATCAGGAAAAAAGTTATATGGTTGATATGTCTTTAAGATAGTAACGTCCGGATAATTCATGCATTTCATTTCCCTTAAAATGTTACTAACTTAAATAATCGGTATTACCAAATGCATTCGTGGCAAAAAAACGGAGAAAACTAATAAAGTTTGATGCTGATCCAGTAATCTTTATATAGAATTTACAGGTTTTAATTCTACTCCCTGCTCTTCATACCCCAAACTTAAGATTTACAACAATAAGTTATTTTAAAAAATATCGAAATTTTTTTATATTTTCAAAATTTTAAGTGCGATAAAGAAATTTTTTTTTGATTTGTCAATTCGGCCGTTATTTTGAAATTTATTGAGAATATTCGTGGTATATTGGGACTGTTGTCAACCGATATTTCGTCTCAAGCATGTTCGCGTTAAGCATATTTCACTGTAATTACTTTTCTTGATATCTGTTTCCTTTTTAAAATGTTTTTATGATAATTCAGTACCACATTTGGTCATAACCAAATAGGACATTGTATTATGAAGAAATCTCTGTGCGTTCCCTTGTCCACTCTTTTAGTATATTTAGGCTTAACTCCATTTCTTAGAAGGTATGAAATTAGGACAACGCTTATGATGAAACAGAGCAACGATATAAAAAAAAGGAACTTAGACATTCCCAGGGTGTTCACTAGCGAAAACACGTCGAAGCCACAAATTATTGCCAAGAAAATTCGATCAAGGTCAACACGTGCTGGTTTCCCCAACAGGGTGAAAAATGGTTGACAAAAAAAAAAAATACCAGTAGTTTTCAAGTAGAAGTTTAGCAATGGTGTAGGGAAAAAATTGTTTGTTCTATTCACGGAAATAGAACGCTATTTAGGTTTCAAATAAATTTAAGGTAAACTTTTATTTTTTTAATCTGAGAATTTCGAATTTTGCTGCCAAAGTTTTAAATGTTTTCGTTGAATATGGGAGAAACTTGTTTACTTCGTCATTCATTCATTTTGATATTTTTTTTATTTAAAATGAATTGCACTGATTTCTGGAAAATTCGAATTGGTACGTGCTTTTACCGTATTTTCAACAATAAATTTGATTCAAAATTGTTCAATAAAATCCATTTCACCATAAAAATACTGAATCATATACAACGTGAAATAAAATAGAATTTGCAATTTTAATGTAACTCCAGACGATGGAATACCTCTATCGATATAGAATAATAATCATATGCAATCGATGAATCATTGTTTTTAAATGCACTGAGTCTGTTATTTTTTACATTCTTAATTTTACATGATGTTTATGTTTCTATTTCTTTCATTTAAATTTTTCTTCATGAAAATGTACTGGTTACTCGTTGGTAATGTTGTGGAATAAAAAATCCTGTCGGTCAAGAAAATATACGCAACTAAGCAAAGGGGTTTTCAACGTTAAATATTTAAATTTAAAAAAAAAAAAGAATTGTAACAATTAAGTACAAAATATATATGGCGGAAAAGAATTTTTCAATAGCTCGCAAACATAGAGTTCCTTTAATTATTTTCCCTCAAAAAAATTTTTTGGCAAGTTTTAAATTTTTTTAATTTTTGTTAAATATCAAATAATACAGAAAATGGAATTTATAACATCTTATTCACGAACCAGGACTTCCTGAAGACAGTATAAACATCAAAGAAATTTCAGTTACAAGAAGAAAAAAAACATTGCTTCCTTTCAAAAATTGATTTATAAAATAACAGAACTATTTTGGTAAATTTTATATATATATAAATCAGTAACACACACGAGTCCGAGCACCCCCCCCCCCATAGCCCTTGATTCTTTTTCGATTGATGATAATCTTATGTATACGGAACGTAAAGTTTAATTACTTGCAATTAAAAATTTATTTTATTAGTTAATGCAAAAAATTAGTTCAATAATTTATTTTTCATTGTTTTTTTTGTTTCCAAAATCGACAAAATCAAAAGAATACGTTTGGCGTCGAATTGAGGTATGAACGAAACTTTCGACCCTGAAACAACCCCCCCCCCCCCGCTGAAAAATTTGTGTGTGTGCCACTGATATACACATGTGTTTATGGAATAATATTGTTAAATCATTTGAACAATGGGCTAAATTTAGTGACGTCATAGTCACGTGATAACGACAATCATGTGTTTCCAGTCAATCAATAAATTGATGTGACGTCATTGACGATAAATACAATCACGTATTTCCAGTTAATCAGTTCATTCGCTCCGCTATTGCCAACGTGTCTTATCACCCCCTTTCAGTAAAACCCGTTCTTAGCGGATTTCAATTCAACAAAAGAAGCATCCATACCAAATTTCATTATTGTAAATCTAATACCGGGGTGGCGAACCCAAATGACCTTGCGGGCCACTTCGGAAAAAAACAGAAGAATCCCCCGGGCCGTATATAAAAATATATATCTTTTTTTAGATTTGAACCTATTAAAAACATTTATCGGAGTTAAAATTTAAAACGGAATGTGTTATTATAATTATTGTTTTCATTATTTTTCATGTACACAAACACTGATAATTTAATAATAATAATGCAACGAACAAATATGCTTTGCTCTGGCAATAAGCAGTGTAATGAAGTCACAGGAATCAAGCGTGAGCCTGCGGGGAAGGGGGGGGGGTCGCTGCAATGCAATACTGCTCACTTCTATGTGTAAAAACAGAAGCAACGTAATAAAATAGAAACAGTTGTGGGATATATTTGTTACAAAACGCTACACTAAAAACAAAAATATTGGACAAAATAATCGTATTTGTTTTGTAATGAATCTCACGGCCCGCAAACTTATTCAAGGTGGTCCACATGCGGCCATCCTTGGTCTAGTAGTTCAAAAACGGGAATTTTTTTTATCAATGCCCTCCCACCTCGCTCTCCCCATAGGAGTTTATTTTCGCAAATCCCGTTCTTTTAGCGGATTCTCTACTCTATGAAAGAAACATGCTTGCAAAATTTCCAAGTCTGCAGGTTTAAGAGTTCCAGAGATATCGTGATGAATAAATAAGTTATATAGATAACCATAGCCCAAAAGTGTTTTCGATCATGTCAATGCTACAAGTGCAAGGGGAACGACTACAACAGCGGGGACATTTCCAACCTATAAAGCTAGAAAGCAATGGTACCACTTTAAAAAAAAGACTAAAAACAAACAGATGTAATGATTTTAGAAATAAATAATTCTAGTTCAGCTCGGAGAGGGGAGCCCCTGTAGCTCCTTCCGTGAATTCTCCACTGTTTTAAAAATCAGTGTTAGATTGTCAAAATGGGGTTTTTTTTTTAATGAATAGGATGTTTTTTTTAACACGCCTCGTATAAAAATTCAGAAAAATCGAAGGGGAAAAAAATTAGATTTTAATCCCAAGTCCTTGAAGAAATATATACTTAAAAAAATGTCACAGCGTAAATTACCTTGACTTCAAATGAGCAGAATAAATACACGAGTGAAGGCATTCTTTACTTAAAATTGTGTCCTTTATTATTAATGACAAAAGGTTAAGAAAGGTTTGTGTCGAATACTCCCCAGAAAGGTTTCCAAATAAATATTCCAACTCAAATTATTGAACTATTATGAGAGAGAGAGAGTTATATTAAAACGCCGCTCTATAAAGCAATATGAGGGCTACTGGCAATGGACCTGGTCAGGTGACAAGGACGACACCTGAGCTGGCATCCCCTCTTCTAACTTTCCTACTACACCAACGGGAGAACGTTTGAGACTCGGCAGATTTAACGTGCATTGACCCCTCTGAACGGCGGGTTTTTAGTGGAACTAGGCTCGAACGCATGACATACCAGCCATGAGTCCGTGACCTTGACCCCACTAGGCTATAGTGGACACCAGGTCTTCAGTAGCAATAGGACTCGAAACCGTGACACGCCGGCCAGTGCCGCTTTTTCACTTAGGCATTATAGGCACGTGTCTAGGCGCAAAAAGTTAAAGAGGAATTAAAAGAAAATTAGAAAGAAAATTAAAATTCCAGTGAGAGGAGCACTTCTAAGCGAGTCAATGATTCATTTATGCCCTTTAGACAGTAAAGACTGAAATGAGATCTACAATGGGAAATGAAAAGCTTAACAGTTTGGTGTTGCTATACACTCAAATTGATATTACAATGGAAATGGATTACAATAAATGTCATTGATGAATTTGCAATGATCAAATCTCGAAGAAAACATTTATTGTACAAGCACAATGACAGCGACTCAACAAATAATAAAAATGCCTTAAAACAAAAGATAGTAAAGAGATAAGTGATGAAAAAGAGGATAATTAACAACTTAATAAACAGTTCATACAATAATGTGTACTCTATACTGTAATTGCAAACGATTTCATTTATTTATTGTACTAATTTACAAAAGGGTGGGTGGGTGGTCTGTGATGCCGCAAGGTAAGAAATTAACAAGAGTAGTCAAACCATGCCACTATCTTTTCTTTACGGCTGCCAGTTCAGGGACACGGTGGGTCGGGTCCGTAAGGGGTGGATAGTGGAAAGGCTCCCCAAAGAGTAAAAACAAAGAAAGGGAAAAAATTAAAAGAGTTAACAGAAAATGCCTCCCGAATCAAAACTGGAATGGTAAAAACCGAAGGAAGGATGCTCTAGAAAAAGTGTGTTGGGTGGCGTAACAATTTGGAGGGCACCGGGGAGGCTAAAAAACGGCCCTGACGCCGGACACGAGTCAATGACCATGGACCACTAGGCTACCATTGGATTAAGAATATTATTTCAAGGATCTTCATTGTTTACTCTATTTAACTCGTAGCCTCCTGAAATCTACTATCAAAGTTCCTTGAAGTATTTTTACATGATGTTTCAAGAAGTATTTATATTTCCCTCTATTATTTTTATGATTTTGAATAATTATCGCTGCCTACCGATCATTTCGAGAAACATCGAAAACTTGATCTAATAATTCTTTGTTCATTCAGGAGAATCTGAACTGAACTCGGTGACCTACAGTGCCTATCTCAGCTTTCGTGACCTTAGGCGATGGGATGCATGCAGGGACGTCTTAAAGACTTTTTGAGGCCCTGGACCCTTATGCTAAAGTATGCCCTACCAGAGATCTTTAATACTAGACAGCACATAATATGCATTGTCAAATACTAGTTCAAATGGTCATTTGAAATAAATAAATGAGCACGACTCACAATCTCAAAAACCTTGGCACAAACCGGCTCGACCGATGGCCGTATTTCAACTAAATACGCTCAATGATTGTTTATGGTATTAGCCATTGACCTAGAAACAGACAACGGTCATCATATAATGATACAGTCTTACCACTTTTACCAGTCGACATGCAAATCCACGTTTTTCGAAGAATCTATACGGTATTAACATTGGCCATTAAAATTATCTGGATCATGAACTTACTAAGACAGAGTCGAAAGCGAAACGAGGCCCCCATCGAAGGTGAGGCCCTGGGCCCGGGCCCATACCTTAAGACGTCCTCGGTTGCATGTGCAGATGTTTCGGTCAAGTGGTCAGTCTGACGTGAAAACCCCCAATGTTCAGCTCCCAAACAAGCTTGGCACTCATTTATCGACCCACTGAAGAGATAAAAGTCGAACCTTGTCACTGAAGTCGACCTTGCCAAACCCGGGATTTGAACCCCGGACCTCTGGTGTGGATGCGCGATACACTACCACTCAGCCACTGGGCTTCACAGGAGAATCTACGAGTGTGGAACATCTTTTTAATCAATTAAATTGATTCATTACTCATCACAATATAATGCCTAATCTTAATAAAATTATTAATTCTTTTTTTAAAATGAAAAGGCGTCAATATTTAAATTACTTCTTTTGTAATCTAAAGGTATAAGAAAAGCACAAAACTTAAGACTAAAAAACATAAAAAACACAACACACACATTGTACAAGATTTGATTGTTTGATTAATGTCACACAATAAGACAACACAAAAGCTACTGGCGACGCGGACTACGTGATTTTAAACCTTAGTCAAGTGACACATAAATTTTTAGCCTTGAAAGATGTCACGTGGATCAGCGCATCTACACGGAAGGTATTCAATGACACCAGGACTCAAACTCGTATCTCGCTGGTCATGGTCATGACCAGTGGTTCGTTTCGATTTTTGCCTGCAAGACTGAACCTGTAATTGGCAAACGTTGCAGATATTTTTAACACAATTACCATATTTTCCATCCTGTAAGATGCACCGTCATTTAAGATACTGATTTGTAAGGTCAAGAATTAACGAAAAATATTTGGGTCAGACAGAAACAGATATAAGATAAAACAACACTTTATGTAACGAAGACGAAACTTACCCCGTTACAACAGAAAAATTAGCAAATATATGCGTTTTTTCAACTTAGAGAATCCGAGAAATTCGTCACTGTTGCTAAAAAGTGTTGTTACTCCCATCGGATTTGTCATCTTCACTTCTATCTATAGCAACAGCCGCCAACCTTTAGAACTTCATAGACCACTAAATATACAATTTTACATTTGAAGGACCACTAATATGAATTGTGAATGTTAACGTCGCACTATTCAGCTACACGAGGACTTTTGGCAACGGACCGCGTAATTTTGAACAATGATCAAATGACGAGGACGACACCTAAGCTGGCACCCCTCTCATAACTACCACACTACACGAACGGGAGGTCGTTTGAGCACCCAACAGATTTAAAGTGCATTGCTCCCCAATACGGAGGTGACCACGGTAGCCAAGGTATCGGATCATGGCTAGCGTGTCATGAGTTCGAGCCCAGTACCACCGTGTAGGAAAACGATCTACGTTAAATCTGTCGAGAGCTCAAAAGTCCTCCCATTGGTGTGGAAGTTAGGAGAGGGGGCGCCAGCTCGGGTGTCGTCCTCGTCACTTGACCATGGTTCAAAATTACGCGGACCGTGGCCCAAAGCCCTCGTGTAGCTAAAACAGTGCGACATTGATATTCACTCACTCACTCAGCGGTACTAGGCTCGAACTCATGGTACGCCGGTCACAAGTCCGTTACCTTGACCACTAGGCTACTTATTAAAGTGAAATACACCCCATTAAAAGTAACAAAGCTATAGAGTAATTATATTAAAAAAACAAACGAAAAAATTGAATCTTACACATTTTATTTACTGCCCTAATTCTTCTGCAGATCAAAAATGTTTCATGTTGTTTTCAAAATGTTTCATTTTCGGCGACAATTGACGTAGTGTCGTGGTCTTCACACTGTGTTCCACGAGACGCAATAAAAAAAATCGAAAAGAAACTTATAAATGTGTATGTAAAATGGATTCACGTTCTCTAAAATTTTGTATACTCACACGATATAAAAGCTCATCCCTGTCATTAAAAAACTGAAAATTGTATTCATACATAACTTTATTTTGCAATACTTTTTTTAAACCTTTTTTTATTATAACATAATAAAAGAATATTAAAACTCTTTTATCTTTATATATACAGTCAACTCTCTCGATAATTCGAAGTCGGAGGGACCAATGAAACACTTCGAATTATCAATTAGGTAGGAAAAAAACTCCCAAAATAGACGAAAACAATTTTTTTCAAACACATTTAAATTTGAAACTATGTAATAAAACAACAATTGTGTACTTTTAAAGTACATATTATACAGTAAAAACATATACAGAACTTAAAGTCCTGTATTAAAAAAAAATACATTCAATACATGCATCTCTTCTTTCCAATAGTGAGTGATTGAGTGAACGAAAGAGTGAATATTAACGTCGCACTGATTAGCAACACGAGGGCTTTTCGCGACGGTCCGCGTAATTTTGAACCATGGTCAAGTGACGCGGACGACACCTGAGCTGGCACCCCCTCTCTTAACTAATTACCACACCAACGGGAGGACGTTTGAGCTCTCGAGAGATTTAACGTGCATCACTCCCCTACACGGCGGATCTTTAGTGGTACTGGGATCGAACTCATGACACGCTAGCCATGATCCGATGCCTAGACCACTTGGCCACCCTTCTTCCCAATAGCGGACCATCCTTTCTGAACACATGTGTAGAAATTTGAATTATCAAGAGTCAACTGTATGTATAACTTACGAATTATCGCGTGTTGTAGTCTGGCCAGCAACAGATTTCACTTCGAAATATTGAGTATACCAAAACGTATTGTTTTAGTTCGATATATCAAGAGTTTTTCTAGGGACTGAGCATAGACTTCGAATTATCGAGAGGTTCGTATTATCAAGTTTAGACTGTATACACTATACTACTATAGTGAACATTTTATTTACTATCAGTTCCACGAGATAATTGTATCCTCGTTAGTACGTCTTGCAGAATAATAGTTTTCTAATGAAAAATGTACCTTTTATAATTTTAATAAACACAACATATCAACCGATTCGATGTTAAAGATTTAAGCAAAAAAAGATCCTAATATTTATGTTGCAAATTCTCTCGTGCACAATACACATTTCTCACACAGCTGTAAACATTTTAATGCCATTCAGAACAATGTGCATCAATGAAAAATATTTTTCTCAGCAAGAGGTGGCTACAAAAACAAAGAAACTCTGAATATATAATGCGATTGCAGTTATATTCTCAATAGACCTAGACTTCGACAGTTTGTGAGAGAAAAAAAATGGAAGCACATTTACCAGTTCCTAAATATGTGTGCATGGGTAGGCAACATTCTTGGAATACAGATTAATATTATTAATGAGTCAATTATATTTATATTGATCAACTTTAAATATTATTTTAAGATATATTCTTCAAAGTTTGTGTGTGGAATAGGGTTCTACGAAAATACTTTCTAGTTCTAGGGGTTCTATGAAAACACCTTCAAGTTCTAGGGGTTCCGTGAGCAGAAAAAGTTTGAAGATCACTGATGTAAAGCAAAGACATCAAACTCGCTGCCCCCAACGAATATTTTGGACGCCCGGCCAGTATATATCGGCACACAATATATAATAAAACATCAAAATTTCTTCCGAAACAGGAAAGATAGTAGCAGAAAAGAGGTGTCAAGCGTCGGGACGAATAAACACACATTACATTTTTCTTATTTTTATTTCTGTTCATTATAATGTATTATTAGAAATAAACTTACGTTTCTATAAATATCCATTCCCCCCCCCCTTTTTTGCGGCTCACCTAAAGTTAAACATTGTTCGTTTGACACCCTTTATTTAGAGAGTTGCTAATTTCTCTCTGGAGTCCAGGCTATTTTCATGCGAAGGGTTGTATTTTTTAATATGAAAGGACCGAGAGATCGAATCTTTAAGCTAATAAAAAATCTGTTGGTCTACGGGAGGAGTTTAAAACCCAGACAGTGATACTCTCTCAACTTTCCACCAACACAAAAAAAGATTTTTGCCAATACCAGTTGCGTGTGGTTCTAAAATTAATATACTAATAAAGACTAATTTCTCTCCCCCCCCCCTTTAAGTTCAATCAGACAACTGGCTCAGAACAGTGTTATTACCGACATTTGTAAAAAGTTACCATTTTCCCTCATGCCCTACATATGTGGGAAAAAATAAGCAATTTCCCCAAGGAATTCCAAGTTCTTGTCGTAGAGGAACAGGCACTCCATTTAAGGTTGAATTCAGTCCCCATTTTAAAGTTAAAAAGTGCATCTTAAGGATCGGGAAATACAGTACCCTGTAATTGTAAGTATTAAACCAGGAAATTGTATTTATACATAAACGCGTATTAACCAACCAGATTCGATCACAAGTACTTAATTCCAAAGTTCTTTGTAATGATGGCAGAAAAAGTTCCATAAAAGATTTGCACAACTTTCAGCCGATCAAATGACCAGAGTTGATAATATATAATTTGAGATCTGCAATGCAATACCAGAGTTTTAATGGTATGTTAAAAATCCATTTGATATGATTTATATCAATACATTAATAAAACGTTAAAAATCATCCATTTTCATGATGGCTTGGCCTTCTACAGTTCGATCAAAATACAAGACTGATGCCTCAAGAAATCGAATTTTCAATTTTTTCATATACTTGGAATTCCCTAAGCATACAAAAAATTTCATTTGCAGAAAAAGTTCAGTATATATATATATAATTTAAGTTTCTATTAAACTCTTGATTAATCATGGGATAGAATAATTTAGCCAACAAATTAAATAAAGGGTCAGTATTAAAACATCAGGTACCTGCAAATAAATTTATTTTTTCCAAAAGCATTCATTTCAGTTATTCACTAAAAAATGTTTCTTATTCCTCTTTCTCTAGAATATTTTTGCTTTTCGAGTTAGCATTAAATTTAACATTCAAGTTCACATCCTAGAATGAAAGACTGGGAAGACTAGATAATTCAACTTATCAAATTTCTATCCGATACATGGCTTTCCGTTTCCAGTAGAACTAGGAAGACATCAGTTTCTACTGCAATATTTGTCGTTTTGCTGGGTTGAAGAAACAATCATTCATACATAGGGCACAATGGATTTTCAGTTCCTCACCTATTGTACTTAATGGAGTTTGGAGACTGATTTATTAAGGTCCTACTTCAAAGCAGCAAGAGTACCATTTTAAATAAATTTTGCAACAGTGAACCATGGCTGAGTGACAACACCCTTAACCTTAGTGGTATAAGGAATTAACCCATGACCAAAATAACATGGCCATCTAGTCTACTAAGTCCACATGATCAGTTACTAAAACCATTGTATTCATCCAATCCCATAAAAACTTAAAATTACCAAATCCCCCCCCCCCCGATACTCTGTTACTTAAGAATTTCTTCTTTCAAAAGCTCTAAAAATTTTAACCCCTTAATTGCCGATTAAAATTGTGTGAAAGGTATAAGCAAATTTCTCTTTGAAATAAGTAAATCCTTCACAAAAACTTTTGACCGAGTGAATGTTAATGCGACACTGTTCAGCTACATTGGGACTTTTGGCGACAGACCTCATCATTTTGTACAATGGTCAAATGACAAGGACGACACAAAAGCTGGCACCCCCTCTCCTAACTACCCCCCCCCCCGAGAGGACGTTTAAGCTCTCATGCATTGCTCCCTATACTTTAGTGGTACTGGGCTCAAATTCATGACGCCACATATACACAGTCACTCGTAAACACTGCCAAGGTTTGCAGAGGATTGTACACTTTATTGCATTCCAAAGCTTTTGATAAGGTTTGCTGAAAGCATTGTAAAGAAAATAATTGTATTTCTAAAAGTATATATACTCTGGCAGCAGTTTAGAGGTGAAAGTTTGTGTTTATAGTTGTCATATCTAAAATATGTAATATCACACTAAGAACAAGACAATATATTATAATTTCTTTATTACAGAAATTGTTTCCAAATAAGTACAGATAAAATGGGTACAAAAATTACACCCAACTACCACAACACAAAAAACTAGGCAAAAGCTTTTAGACAAAATAACATTGCTAAACTTGGAATGAACATTACTACAATAGTTAAGATTAAAAACTACAAGGAAGAAAAAAAAAAGATACACAAACATGTTTAACTACAAATACAGAATGCAATTCTCCAAAGAACAGGGGCTTGTTTCAAAGAGAAAAAAAAGAAAGTTGACATAATTGGTCCCAAAATAAGAAAATTGATTTAAAAACACACAGGTTTCATTTATAATAAAAACAGATTAAATTTTTCACCTTTACAGGTTGCAATTGGCCAAATTAAGTATGCAAAATAGTACTTTTGATTATTTCTGTATTAAAAAGGGCCGCCAACAAATGCAGATAAAGAAATACAAGTTCAAGAAGCCAAAGTTGTTTGGAAAAGTAAGTATGGGGAAATTCAAGAGCCCCTTCAAAGAGGTGTTAAAGTTCAAATTGAGTCGACAAATGACTTTCAGAGATTCCCAATGAAATGGGACAAGATGACTTAATCTTCGATGATGTAGATCATGCACAGCGTGTCTTCGGTTGCGTTGCTTGAAGCAAGTTTATGGCCAGGCGCTAGCATGGAAAATCCAAGGAACATGAAAGTCCTCACCAATGCAACTAAAAAAAGAAAGATTTTCTAAATAAACAACCACACTTGATCCAATTCTTAAAAAATAGGATAATTGCAAAATTTAAAAATCTTAACTTTATCAATACAGGAATACCCCAAAGCTACACTATAGGTGGGACTGAGTGACAACCACTTAAGTCTAATTCATGCAAGTCTGGGTAAAATTTTGCACATATAATTTCATCTAAATTTTTAGTTGGGGCTGAAGACCAAAGAAAATAATTAAGAAAAAATATTCAAATTCTTACATAGCCCAAATACAAAACCGCAAATCTAAGTTATTTTGACGTAGAAGTTTTCAATAAAGTAGTCTGCTGTCTCAAAGGGTTTTCCCCCCCTGAAAAAACTTCCTTGTAGCATGCTCATAATTTTCTCTTCAATTCCTTGTTTGGCTGAAAAATACGCTCTTCATGGATGTTCATTTTCAAAATTTTTTAGCCCTTTATCAACTAAACTGAGGATTTCTGTCAAATTCTCAATAATTTGATCTAATTAACAGATCTTAAGACTAGTTCTTCAATGCATTGTTCGTAGATTTCTACAAGCTAATCAATTATCAGCTAATGATTGTGGAAATCCAGCAGTTCTTTAAAGTGATTACTATACACTTATAAATTTATTTGACTGGCAAGTAGGACAAATTCAATCCTATTACCAATGGAGAGTGGAGACTTGCAACTCCCTCTTCGCGTAAGTTGAGGTATCACTGCACTTCAAAATTTACAAGAGTCGTTAATTTGACACTAACCATGGCACATTACAAATTATGGTAGTAGATTCTATACAACATCTTCAACTTTCTTAAAATTAGGAAATGGTTAATGAAATCCTACCTTTATCTGGCCTGTTCTTGTTAAAACACACAATGACATGTGAACACTGCAATTCATCTTCTGCAAATTCCAGAAGAGTCAAGAATCTGAAAAACACGTACTCATTTAAGAACACAAAGAATGGAAGTAATTCTAAAATTTTTTTTAGCTTTGACAGCAAGTTAAAGATCAAGAGAAGTGATCGAAACATTTAAAGATTAAATTGCTGTTATTTGTACTATGTTGAGTATCAGATCAAGAAAATCAGTTAAAAGAGATATATACCTGCTCAGCATATATTCCTTGCAACACTGGTTTTTACCATTTATATCAAATATTCTATTATTAAAGGATAAATGTAGATTTAATACACCTTCCAATATGTCTATATTAACCCTCCCCTGAATAAAAAACTTTATATTTGACTTTCAAGATTTAATATTAAATCCAAATAAATTATTCAAACATTTAAAAACACCAAGATTTGATAAAATGGTTACAAATTTCAAAAAATGTATAGAGAGTTTCATCCTTCAGAAGCCACCTCCACTCATAGAATTTAAGATTTAAAAAATTCACCAATTCAATACTTACGAATCTTTCGACCCATCACACATTCCGCAGTCTGGCACCTGTACATACAAGCGACGCTTCCATAGCACAGATTCCCATGTCACTGCCTTCGAGTCAGTCAAATGGAAGTTGAATGCCAATTTGACTGCACCGTCTAATGAATCTTTCGTCACCTCATCCCACTGGAAAAAATTTTAAATTTACTTTTTCCTACCATTTCATACTTAACAGTAAAATTAATAAAATGCGACTTATTTTAAATTTATCCATCTTAAAACTAAAGATATTTAACAAACAGTTAAGTTCTTTCCTTACATATTCATCAAATCTTTCAATGACAAGACTGAATCAGCAATATTTTAGTACTTTTATATTTAGATAAAAATTCTACAATTTCTATCAAATTTTTTAATGTAATTTTAGAAGGCAGAAACAGAACTAACCTATAAATTTTATAGCATCAAGATTAAAGGCTGTAATGGTACTTGCATATTAATGTCACCAGAGTCAAATTAGTACTATTCAAATCGTACCATGATATAATAGCAAGAGAACAAAGACTCTTGTTTTAATTTGAAAAACACTCTGGTTTTGGAGGAAAGGTGTAATTTTTATGACACACATGACTGTAGCAACATTAATATGCATAAGTACCCTTATAACATTTAATCTTCATGCCTTAAAATTCTAGTAATGTTATTTTTGAATCTAATCCATATCTTTAATTCTTAAACTTCTTCATTTTTAATAAAGCTTTTTAAATCTTACCTTTACTGAGACTGATTCAGCCACAGGGGGCTCTTTAAACTTCCCCACGCCGCTGCCCTCTGCATTTAATAGCAACACGTTGGCGGCATGGGGTACATCAGGAGCACCACAGAGACCCAGTACCGATAGATATTGAGTACTGCTGAGACTTCATACTGAAAAGACAAAAAAATTACTTTAAAAAATCAATTCAAATGTTTCAAAAGTACTAGAAAAATTATTGGACTCAATCAGCAATATTTATAAAGAACCTTCTCTATTTCTTTATGGAAAATCTTGATCAATGATCCCCAAAATTGGCCATAACGAACAATTGACGAGATTCAGGGTTAAGTACAAAACTGATGCCAAATGTCGAAAATTTATTGTTAAAACATCAGATTCATCTCCTATTAAAAGTATTTGTTATTTTATGTATTAAATTTTAATTCAATAAAAGTTTAATATTAACATGTCTTTGAAACTTCATACTATACTACTCTATAGTTAGAAATTTAAATATTTTCAAGTGAATAACTATATCAGCTGTCAAAAACATTCAAGTTACTGAATTTTTGCAAATTCAGCATCAAGCAAGCAGGGCCTACCTCAAACCACAACACATGGTAACAAGTCTACAAAAGAAAATGTTTAGGAACCTCTGATCTAGATCAATTTCTTAAAATTAAAGAATCAGATTTTAATAGTTCCTAGCAAGTACAGGGAATTAACAAGTTAAGCTAACATAATTTAAAAAAGGAAAGATTAAAACAATACAATCTTTTTTACCTAAATATAGGAAAGGGAAAATACTTAAATCTATACGAATTATATACAAGGTCTTCTCGACCGTGATAAAATTCCATTTCAATCAACATACAGATTTATACATTTCTCTATACCATTTTAACTCCCAACAGGTTATAAAATAAATGCCGCCCATCCGGTATAGTGGTCAGTGAAGCTGACTGCGGTGCCGTAGGGACTGGGTTCGAATCCCAAAGAAGGCATGGATGTTTGTGTTGTAATCCTTTCTTCCGTCTGTGTTGTATACCCCGTGTTATACATTGCGTGGTGCACGGGGTTTATAAACGTTAAAACAGGTTATAAATGAAAAAGTCAATAAGGTGCACTATAAACAAGCAACATATTTCAAAACTTGATACAAATCTCATTATGCGTTTTTTGGAGAAATGAACACGCACTATAAATAAGATAATTTCCTCCTTACTGAAAGTGAAGAGACTGAATCATTCAAACTACTAATTATATTAAGGTAACAAGAAATTAATATAATCATTGCCCTATAAAAAAGCAATATTATGTAGAGAGTTAACAAGCCCAAACAAAGGAACACTCCAGCTTCACACTAAAGAATACAATATATATCCAAGTTTTAGGTCTATATTAGCATATTAATACAGTTCAATTACAGGCAATTTAATACATTTCAAAAAGTATTCGAATTTTTTTAATGGAATATGTTAACTTTTTATATACGATTCAGTTTAAAAATAGGGTACTCATATTATCGTAACCTATTGGCAACATTGTACAAGACAGAGCACCTGGTTGCCAATTTAGCGAGTTATTAAGAGTTGGCGATTGTTGCGATAATACGCAAATTCCAAAAACAGTTATCAAATAAATTTTACTACTTGCACAGTGAAGATTAGATATAATTTTCTAAATTTAAAAATATTTCATACTTTTAAGTTATCACTGGAACAATTTAGAGTTCTCAAATATAGATTAGGAAGGAGGGGGGCTTTGGATTTGGCAATTTTTATCTAGATGGGGTCATGGATAACTTGGCTATCTAATCTAGTAGCCAAAAACACTTGTTGCTAAATGAAGTAGATAAGTGAAAGAAATTTACATCGCCAAGGCCCCCAATCTACACTTTAAACCAATTTAGACATTAAGACAAAGTAGTAATTAATAGCACTAGAATAACCTGCTCCAGAAAATATCAATTTGCTAAATAGTTTGGCAAATTTCTCTCAATCATGAGAAAATATGCACTATTCCTGTAAGTATCAGTAATTTCCATTACCATTTAAATAAACACTCCACATGCGTTCTATAGATTCCTAAAAAATTAAAGTCTACGAAAAACAACCCTACATGCCTAATAAAGAGGAAAGTTTACATGTTAAAAATTATCCATTAGAGTTCAGAATGTATAAATTGGTTCAGCACTTATGCACTATTACAATAATGCCAACCATTAGAGAACTCAACAAACCCGATTTCACATGCGTCGTATGCACTGAATTGGCAAATATGTGCTTTGTTTCATATGTCACCAATATGAGATTCCAATAATATACAAGTACCATTGGTACTCATTTTTAATTACATATTCAAAATTAGAAATTGAGAAAGACATTTTGATCTCTAATATTGTCCAAGTTTTCACTTGCTTAAACCTTCATTTATATTAAATATTCTACACTCTACCTACCAATATATTTCAAACAGAAGACAATTCCTTCAACATAAAAGAACAAGGAGCATAAAAAAATTTTAAAATGTTAAGATAAAACTAAATTATGAAAGTTAAACTTCACTGGTGGTTTTATTCAGACTGTCCAACAAACAAGTTAATTTTCTAAGTTACTTGAAAACAAGCACTTCATGAAATATTGAAAGACAATTTTGACAATTGAAAGACCCCCAACAATTTTAATATAAATTTGAAGTAAATGCAGGTCATTCAAGCCTAGACTGGACAGGAATTAAATTCAAATACAATAGGGAACTCATTAATCATCACCGGATGATAGTTATATATACAACAGTTGCTTTCTATAGCCCTTGTGTAGGTATAAACATAAAAACTGAAACCAACAATGGCTTAAGCTTCAGATGATCAGCAAGATGGAAATAACGAAAATAACCAAAACAAGTTTAAATTCGAAAGATAATGAGGTGCTAAGAATATTGCACCCCTATCGACAATTTCACCCTTAATTCTTCTAAGGTAAGTTGTGATTTTTTGGATTAAAAATAGTTTACATAATTCAGATTTCCAGAGAAATTCGAAAGAACTGAAAATATCCAGTATTTAAGAATAATGGCATGCAAGTCTAACCATTAGAGCATGTAGCAATTATTCTATATCGACATTTTACTCCGTCACTATGAAACTGATAAAATACGAAAAATCCTAGGCTGCTCAAAACATTACAAAATTGCAATATAAAAAATTATGAATGCAACAAGTTAATGCATTAAAAATTCTCCAAGTTAGAGAATCCCACAGACTTGACATTAGTTTACAATAAAACCGAGGCGAAAACAGTTTTGGGTGAATGTCGAGTAATAATGTACACGAGTACATTTATTACATTACTTTTCCTTTTTAAGGGATTGCTACACAAGACAGTTTCCCTACGGTCAATATTTACATTGACAATCCGTATTAACGAGAATATACAAAAGAGCAATTCAGGAAAATAAAGTGCTAAAAATTCAAACGGAGCAAAAAAGATCTATTTGCAATTCTTTGAAATTTCTTTCGTTTCATATCACAGCATTTTTATTTCCATTCCCCGAGAATAATTTGTAATTTTTTTAGTTGAAAAATTAAATTAAAATTAAAAATTTGAATTTTTTCGTAGAAGCCTAAAATAATGCAGTTTTAAATATTTAATGGAAGACCTCTAACTGCGTGCACTAAAGATGCAACTAGTGTATCGTATAAATGAAATTCACAACAAAACATTCCTCCTTCCAATCAAATGTTTCCTCCAGAAGTAAATTATTGCAACATTTTATAAAACGAACATTCAAATCTGGACGTAGGGAGGAGGGGGGTTAAGAGTAGTTTCTAGAATGACGCTTTCTATTTGAAGTTAATTTTATCTTTACTTCCTTTTAAAGTCTTCGGAAAGGGAAATTCTCATTCACAGTCTACTTTCAGTGCATTTCATAAAGCATGGGATGAAAGAAAAAGTTATAAAGGAATTTAAAAAATCTTACAAATAATGTTTGCAAACTAAGCCTACACAGAAAATCAGCTTTTTTTTTATTCATTTTTGTTTTAAACAGTACCCCTACATTAAGAAACTCGGTCATTGAACAATGACGTCACAAGACCTTCATTCCTAACTATATTCACTCTCCTTACGCTGCTCCACTTCATCATACTTTTTTGAGCGCATTAAGTCGACTTTCATTCCAAAATACGCCATTTATTAGTTGTTTCATATGTTAATATTCCGAACTTATAAATCAATTTACGTGAAACTGTAAAATTAAACAAACAACAGCTACGCAGATGAACTGCGCACTTGCCCGATACGAAGTACACGGAAATGAAATTTTAAAATATCGGAGAAAAAAATAAAACAAACAAATGAAATAAGAAAATACTCTACCTCACGACGTTACTTAAAGGGTTACTAGTAATAGCAGGCATGTCTTCAAATAATTGATTAATATTTTCTTTACTAAAACAGTTCGATTGAACCTCCAATCTAACAGTCATCACGACAGATGCACAACCAACTTGTAAAGATTTCAGGTTAGTTTCAGTTATTTATAAGTATTGTAGCATTGACGTCAGCATATACAGCGCCATCTTTCATAATGAAATGCAACTAATTGGTAAATAAAACATTTTCAAACATACATATGGATAGTTTTTCCAGGAGGATTCAAAGGAGTACAAAAATAAATTAAAAGGAAAAAAAGAAAAATAGAATTAAAGAATTATCCAAATAATAGAAATTATAGTTATAATTCATTTATCATAATTTTAGTTTTAAAATTTATTGTTTTTCTTTTTAAAATACTTTAAGGTATATATCTAAAGTTTATCGTACCAAAAAAAAATTGAGATTTTAATTGCAAAAAGAGAAAAAATAATCTTAAAAGAATGTAGCTAGAATATTGCTTTTGTGAAGGACAGTTATAGTTTTAATATATTTTTAAACTTTTTATAATTATAGCATCAAATAATTAGTTAAATACTATCACAATAATTTATAACATATGTATAATTAATTCCTCATTTTCTTAACTACTATTTTAATAATCATATTTAATACATAAGAAAAATAATAATATCGCTTATAATTGTAATATTATTAATATGCATTTAACTTCCATAAATTTGTAAAAATTACTCAAATAATAACTACAATAGATCCATATAAAAATAATCTTAACAACGATTCATTTTTAATATTTTTAGGGAATCAGGTACAAACATTTGTTATTTATTAAGTTATAAATTAAGGCCAGTTTACAATAATTAACCATTACAGCTCTGTATTTAATAATGGGAAAAATTACTTCTAATTTTTTAAAGAAAATAAATATTAAGGTTGTAATGGTGAGGAATATCAGTAAATCCCCCCCCCCCACTTTCTAGCACTTTTTTCAACTACACCCTTTTTGTCAAATATATCTGTAATTTTTCAATTCTTCTCTGGAAATTTGTTTCGTTTTACACTTCATGTTTTACTCACAATTTCATGCATATGAGTGGCATAAACGAGAAGAGTATAAGCTCAAACGCCATCCTCGTCTTTTAATTCTAGGGCTCAAAATTATAAGGGCCTTCTTCAAGGGATATAGATAAATTTCATTACAAGGTATATCACACATGAAGCAAGTTCAAACTTTTGAAATGAAATTCAATCTTTAGAAATTAAATCCCATTCTTACTTCAAGGCTTCAGTTGCCCAGTGATAAGGGTCACGAACTCGTGGCCGGAGTGTCGCGGGTTCGAGTCCTGGTGCAACTAAAGACTTGCCGTGTAGAGGGATCGATGCACGTTAAATCTGTCGAGGCTCAATGTCCTCATGTTGGCATGGTGTAGTAGTTTGGAGAGGGGGTGCCAGCTCAGGTGTCTTCCTTGTCATTGAACCGAGGATCAAGATTATTAGCCATAGCGTTGCTTTATAGAACTACGTTAATATAATTCATGCTCTTCTATTTATGAAATTCCGCAAATCTCTCTCTTAACATTATCATCTGTTAAATTTCTGAAATATTGATGGCAATATTAGTTAAAGCCGCCCGTCCGGCATAGTGGTTAATGATGCTGACTACGATGCGGTAGGGCCTGGGTTCGAATCCAAGAGAAGGCATGGATGTTTGTGTAGTAATCCTTCCTCCTTTGTGTTGAAAGCTCCCGTGTGATACATAGTGTGGTGCATGAGGTTTATAAATGTTCTCAATAAACGAAATAATAATAATAAATATATATATTAGTTAAATAATCACATTTAAAACGGAACTTTACTGACGATTTAAGAGATAGTAAAAAAACTTCTAGTTGTGTTTTCATTTTTTCCACTTCAGAATTTTTAAAGAAAACTGCACCTTCACCCCCAAGCTGTAACAAAAAAAAAAAAAAAAAAATTATCAGAAATTTTAAGAGGTCTTAGGGGTGTTAATTTTGACTTGACAGCTGAAAAGATAAACAATGTTCGATTAGATATAATTCTTTGAAATTAAAATTAAAAAATGTATTCCTTCAAACATTATTTATACAAAAATAAGGTTTCAAAAAAGTGTAAAATATTTAAAATAAAATCATATTTTTAAAAATTATTAGAACATGAAAATAAGAATCATTTCTGAAAGAAATAATAATTATAAGTTTTACGTTGGTATGATGTTTTCTAAAATATAGCACCAATTACTAGCAATAAGTTGATTTATGAAGGTAATATCTTTATTACACTGTAGCATTTTTATATAAAAAAATAATAAATATTATTTTTTTAATTAAATTTTTATATTTTTTAAAAAATTTCTGAATTTTTCAAATTTTTTTAAATAAAATTAGGTAGGGTGTAATTTAAGTGTGTATGATACATTTTATAATTCTATAAAGTTTTATACATCAATTATTAGAAAATATTATGCGCAACATAAAATTTACTTATAATATTTCTTACAAAAATGATTCTTATTTTCCTAAGCTTATAATTTTCAAAATTATAATTGTAATTTTAAACATTTTACACTTTTTTGAAACTTTATTTCTTTATAAATAATATGTAAAATAATCGAATTATTTGATTTTAACCTCAAAGAATTATATCTAGTCGGAAATTCTTTATATTTTCAGCTCTCGAAACAAAATTAACACCCCTGTGAGAGACCCCTAAGAATTTCAGACCAACAAGATATTGAGACGAATGGAGAAGAAGAAGAAAAAAAGTAATATAAAAAATTTTAAGTCAATTCCTACTTAGAAATTTACTACTTAGAAAATTCCTCCTTACAAATTTTTTTTTTATTATTTTAGTTATTTTTATTAAATATTTACAATTAGTAAAAATATGTATACACATATGACAGAATCACAATATTAAGTGGCGAAACACCTTTTAAATCAACCTTAAAAACTTTTTAACCACACTAAATTTGTAATTACATTTTTTTAATAAAAGTTGAATGCAACAGGTAAGAATTTATCTTAAAGCAGGGGGGGGGGTAAAAGGAATGCTGACTTATTCAGGTTAAATTAAATCTTCATCACGAATTTAACAAAAGCTGTTTTATCCAATGGCTGCCAACTAGAGGAATATAATATCAACTGAAATGGTATCTCTCAAACTATAATTAATTAATTAAATTTCTATAAATGAATTAATATTTGAAAAAACTGTATTAACATCAAGTGCATCCACTACAAGTTTAAAAAAATATATTTGAACTTGAATGGAGGAACAAAAAGTATTTTATTAACAATTGAAAGTTTGAACAAGATATATAAATGTATATAGGGAGAGTGTGGGAACTAATATCAGGAATTGAAAAAAAAAAAACAATTTAGCTTTTATCATTGTTATATCCAATCCTCGTTAAAAAGTTTATTCGACTGGAAAATAACTGCGTAATGTAAATTTTAAATTGTAACGCGAAATCTTGCTATGAAAGACTTTCACTTGTAAAAGTTTGAATATAGATTGTAAAATTTAACTTCCAGACCAAATATTGAATCCGATTTGTATAAGGTTGAAATTTAGCAAGAAATTGAATTTGATTCTAAAAAAAAAGTAAATTTGGTCTCTAAAAAAGTCGAATTCGATTTGCAAAAACACTAAATTTAATTCCCAAAAAAATGTAACTTTATTGCAAAATATCAACTTTATCTGTGAAATTGCTCAAAATTTCTTGAATTTTTGAGTTTTTTGATTCTTAATTGAAATTGATTCTCAAAACAGAAATTGCAGTTCGCTAAAAAATCGTGAGTTGCACTGCATTGCATACTGAAGGAGTTTCTCTTTGAATTGAAAGATTTTGTTTTATGTTTTCAGTTTTATAAAATAATTACACAAATACATTTTATATTGTGAGGTAGTTATAAAATTATTTTTATAACAATCTGTAGTGAACGCTGCTAAGGCGTTATTGGTTAAGCCTCGTGATTTATGTTTTATTTATCGTCTGCTAATATTTGCTCGTGATGTCATTCAATGTTTCTCTCGCTCGATTTTTCCATAACGGAACTCATAAGCGAAATAAAAGAAAATTTCTTCCTGTTTTGGATAAATATAGTTGTCCTTTTTTCACCGTTTTTCAATTTTATTTATCCAAAACATAATTTAATTCTTTTATTTCACTTACGAGTTCTTTTATTGACAAACCAAACAAGACATATTTCAAAGCGAATGGAATATTGAATGACTTCGCGAACAAATATAATCTGACGATTAATAAGAATTAAATTGCGAGGCTAATAGCACCGTTGTGACACTCATCAAATTTATTAAAAACAATTAATATACAATGAGTGTAGCAGTAAATAATTTTGTTAGAAATAAGGCTACAATATTTTTTTTCGAAAAACTTTTGGGGACAGCAATAATAAAAGTAATTTATGTTTTACTTTCAGATTATATTATTAAAAAAGTTGCTTCTGAAAGTAAAAACTGATTTTAACCAGTCATTATCTTACATTTTAAAAAAAATTTGATTATTTGAAGTTTTTTTTAAAATTTTTTTATAAAATGCTCATTTTTTATAAAATTTTTATTCACTTAAAGTGTTTTATGTTTCTTATATTATTGGGAACAAAAGTTAGTATGAATTTAAAAATCTGTTTCCTTGTTGATTTTTAATAATAATTTTTTTTAATAAACCTAGATAAAACACAAAATCTCTTACAATTTTAAATTTAGCATTTTTTTAAAAAAATTACTAGAGCTCTCAGACCTAAATCCGTATTAACTTTCATAGAATTTATATTTGGGAGTATATACAAAATACAGTCACTTCCAAAAGTTAAGCACGGAGAGGAAAATGCTAATTTCCGGAAGCCAATCAGAATTGAAGAGAATGCAATTCGCTGCAGAGGTAGATGGGAGTATGCAAATATGTTAAGTAACAGCCAATCGTGCTTTCATGTCAAGAAATATGCAAAAAGGGCAGTCTTATAAAAAGCTAGCTTTATGAAGGGTTACAGAAGTTGATTTGTAAGTGCTGATAGAAGGTGTTTAAAACTTTCGTACAATTTGTTTTCAAGACATACGTGTTTCTATGACTTCCAGAAAACGAATCGAAGATTCTGAGCGCTGGCGCGCTGTGGGGCGCATTGAAGCAAGACAGTCGATCACAGATGTTGCTCTTTTCTTCGGCGTTCATCATTCTGTAATTTCACGTTTATGGAAACAATTCCAAACCACACAGACAGTTGTCCGAAGGCCCGTAGGCGGTCGCCCAAGGGTTACAACCCCCGCGGAAGATCGATATATTGCTATTGTAGCCAAGCGGAATCGCAGAGCGACCTCCACACGTGTGACATCTATGGTTACAGCGTCCATTGGTAAGGCTATATCTGCAGCTACTGTACGCTGAAGATTACATATGAATGGACTGTATGCCCAGGTACCTCGAGTTTGTGTTCCTCTATCCGTCCAATCAAGAGGGGCACGATTAAAGTGGTGCCGGGAATATGGCAATTGGACTGTGTCTGACCGGGGGAATGTCATGTTTACTGATGAGTCAAGATTTGCTCTGGAGCCAGATGACAAGCGTATAAGGATGTGGCGTAAACAAGGAACACGCAATCAGCCCCAAAACATCACCGAACATCACGCATTCAGAGGCGGAAGTATTATGGTGTGGGCAGGGATTTCATTAGGATACCGCACCGACCTGCACATCTTTAAACGGGGTTCTGTGACGGCTGTCCGGTATCGAGTTGAAGTCCTAGAATCCATTGTGAGATTGTACGCTGCAGCAGTTGGCCCTACTTTTGTTTTAATGGACGATAAAGCACGTCCCCATAGAGCTGACATCGTCGATGACTACCTGGAGAGTGAAGGGATTGCGCGTATGGCGTGGCCAGCATATTCGCCCGACCTTAATCGCATTGAAAATCTTTGGGATGCTCTCGGCCGTGCTGTATCTTCACGTTTCCCACCTCCAGCCACTCTTATTGAGCTGGAAACTGCTCTACAAGAAGAATGGCGATTGTTTAATTCTGCGGTGGTTGACCACCTAATTGAAAGCATGGTCAGAAGGTGTAAACTTTGCATACAGATGAGGGGGAATCACATACCGCATTAATGTCCTTTTTTTCATTTTATGCTGTTTATTTTCACTTTATATATAATTCTGTTTAAGTCTCCAGTATGACATTATCTGATAACTTACAAAAATTTAATATTGTCTTCCTTTTTGTATATAATTATTAATTTTGTTTTATGTATAAATATATATGCTACTTTAGTGCCAAATTTTGTGTCAATCAAAGCAGTATTTGTTGATTTTTTTGCATTTTACATCTTCGTGCTTAACTTTTGGAAGTGAGTGTATTTCAAGACTCTATCTGGAGCAGAAAAAAAGTTTTAGAAACTAGAAAATACATCTTCAAAATTAAAAGTCTGAGAAAAACACATTTAAAGTTTATAAAGGCATAAAACAAATACTTATAATGCCTGTAAAAGTCTTTTTTTTTTTAATATTTTATTTTCCGAAAAGCGGATTCTACATTAAAACACTACTTTAATTAACTCTATGACGAGAAATATTTTCTTTTAAATTCGAAAAATGTTTTTTGCATAATATTGATAACATTTCTTACAACGACAGAGGTTATTCAATTTTTTCTTAACACAATATTTTCACAAAAGTTTTGAAATACAAAGCATTTTTGTACTAAATAATAAGGATAGTAACTTAAGCTAAAAATCACAGGTTTGTACATAAAAGTTAATTTTTTTTCAAATTTAGTTTCAAATTGGGACACTTTAGCAAGTTTCGTGTATACGTAGTACTACGATATATTTACTATAATGTAGTTTGGTACATCATGGAAATATTCAGTTCTTTCTGCAATATTTGTATTCTGAAGTGTTATCGTAGTATGAGCTGAAGGCTGGATTTTTAGATTTATCATTTTTTAATCGTATTATCCATCTCTTCCAAATATTGCTTCTCGTAACAACCTGAGAACGTTTGTGTGTCGTGGTATTTTCTCACAGGAAAAAATTAATGAAAACAGAGTAAAAAGCTTCTAAGTTATGTAAACTATGTGTAAAATAAACACTGGTCTTTAAATCAATCTTATCCAACTGTGATTGCGACAACTTTTAAAAAAAAAAAATGGAGATATGGGGATTTTTTTTTGTGTTTTTTCAGATTTCTTTAGTACATTTTATGAAAAATATGCTTAAGTTAAGAAGAGAAAAGAAATTATTATTACTAAAATGGGAAAAAATGGGTAAAAATTGACAAAAAATAACATAAACGCGGCCCATTCTGTACCAAAAGTTTATGAACAAATTTTCAATTTTTCAATTCTGATGTGTTGCTATGTTATTCTATTTTGAAGTGACTTTAGGATAAGAGATATTTTAAGTTTTACAAAAACTAGAGCACTCTCTTTATCTTAGTTGTTATATGAAATTGCTTTAAAAACAGTGATTATATTCACATAAGGAACTGTAAATTTTGTAATAAAACGGTGATTAATAAATATGAAGGTTAAAACACTTCTACTATTATACAGAACATCACAAAAAATTTCAGTTAATTATTTTCAAATCTTTTTGAGCAATCGCTGGCCCCGTTTGAGCATTTTCAAAAAACACATTTCGAGTCAAACGCGTTTTAAAGTATGACATCTTGCTTAAAGTAATGGCATCTGCTCTTACTGAAACACGTATAGTTTTTGTTCTAGTAAACGGAAAATAATAAATTTGGTATTTTTCTAAAGCTAATAAAATGTCCTATAAAATTTTTTAAAAATTTAAAAATTCAATTTTTGGCAAAATTTACAATTTTAGGGTAGTCGGATACCTTAATTAAGTAACTATGAGAGAACTCAAGAAACTTGAAACAAGCAAACAGAAATTATTTTAGTAGTGAAAATTGCAATTAATAGACTTTTCACACTGAAAAACTGGACTGTGTTAAAAAAATATTTGTCATTAATTCAATTTAGAAATGCAAAAATGCTTTAAAAGGAAACCGAAACTAAAATCTAGACTTAAAAAAGTTCAAATATCTTAAAAACAAAATGATTTTTATACCTAATATTTTGAGGCAAGCTCTCCCGGATCCGGACCTCCCCATAGCCCTTGATTTATTTTTCGTTACATTATAATCCTATGTATATAGTAAGGAACTAGTACATTCCCCGACAGCCGGTATTACTTTTTAGAGCGGCACCATTTAGGTAAAATACCAATCACCGCAATGTGATTTTGACGCCCAGTTTCCTTCCCCAGAGGGAGGCGCGAGAGCTCTGACGATACAAATTTGTACTTATTTTAATTTCGCCGAGAACACCCAAGCCAAACAGGCGCTCTAAGGTGCCGCATAATCATACAACATGGAGGCTGACAATTTTTTACATCAGGAAAATTCACCGACTTGGGCTGGCGTCGTACCAGCAAACTTGAGAACAGAAGGCCAGCACCAAAACAACTACGTCACCCAGCCATTATCTTAAAAGATTAATTAACTCAGTGGCGCAACAGCCTCTGAGGGCCAAGATCTACTGAACCCATCTCAGAACACGCGCCCCAGAGGTGCAAGAGCAGATGTTCTAGTCAGGTGGTCAATCTGACGTGAAACCTCCAGTGTTAAGTTCTCAAGCTAGCTTGGTACTCATTTATCGAGCCACTGAAGGGATAAAAAGCTGAGTCGACCTTGCCCAGCCTGGGGTTCGAACCTCGGAAGCGCGAAGCACTACCACTTAGCCACTGGGCTTAAAAGACTAAGTCGTAGAAGAAATATGTAGCTCAAATTTTTCTTTTTTCGCAAAAGAGATAGATTGTTCAGAAACAAGTTTTAAGAATATACTCGTACGTTTTTCCTTTTTCTTTCTCAATTCCTACTACAAGTTCACTCTCTCCCTATGTATATTTATATATATCTTGTTCAAATTTTCAATCTTTAATAAAATACTTTCCATTCTCATCTATTCAAGTTCAAATACATTTTTCAATGCATACATTTTGTAGTGGATGACACTTCATGTTAATACAGTTTTTTCAAATATTAATTTATTTTAATTGAAAAATCAACAAATAGCAACAAAAATAATAGCCCAACAGCGTAATAGAAAGGAAAATCGTTCATTGTGTCCCTGCAGCGCAATGGATAGCACGTAGGACTTCTAATCCAAAGATTGGGGATTCGAATCCCTCCTGGGATGGCCTAGTTTCTGAGAATGTGATTTTTTTTCATACTGTACTATTTTATTAGAATAATTAAATTCAATTAATGAATACTTGTTCGAATCCCGAATAAGGCAAGGATGTATCTTCTTCGGGAAAAGAAGCCGGACTTTCGCCTGAAATGGATTCCCGTCTCGAATGGAAAGCAGCGCACCCCTTCTGTTCTATGCTGGGATCATCGTTTGTAATAAAAGTCTATATTCTTCTGTTTGAATTGTATGTTTCTGTTCTTCCACTCGTCTTTCATATGTATCCCAGAATAAAAACACACAACAACAATTAATGAATAAAAAGAAACAAAAGAAAATATTCCAACACCCTATATAGAAAGTAAAATGGAAAATTACAAGGAAAATCGCTTTCTATTTTGTCACTTTGTTATGTGATTCTGTCATATGTAATATGTCATATGTATATTTAAAATAATTCCAACTATTTAACAAAAAGTAACTAAAATAATTTTTTTCTTTGTTGACATAAGTAGGAATTCACTTAAAAAAATTTTTGTCTTTATATTACTTGCTTCCAAGAATATTT
This sequence comes from Trichonephila clavata, assembly GCA_019973975.1. Taxonomy (NCBI): domain Eukaryota; kingdom Metazoa; phylum Arthropoda; class Arachnida; order Araneae; family Nephilidae; genus Trichonephila; species Trichonephila clavata. The sequence goes on from BMAO01010181.1 coordinate 34,309, forward strand.
TACTTGAAAAGATAATACTGTAACTTTTCAAAAAGAAATTGATCTCTTATGATAAGTCATAAAGATTATTTACTTAGACATTTTATTCTATCAAATTAAGCATATTAATGAACTCTTGACTTTTATAACGAAACGGATTTCAATTTCTTTTTCCAGAACTACTATTTCCACGATTTTTAACTTCCTTAGAAAGATAGGTTTTTCCATTTTGAGTTTCAACTCTGATAAAAAAAAATAATAATCTTGAAATCTTTCTTAAGGTTTAACGCTTCAGCACCTTCACGAGACCTTGTCCTCAAGTTCTTGGTAATCAGAGAGAAAACTCTCTCTCTAATATTGTTCTTTCTTTTTTTTCTTGTAAAGTCTTTGAAGCGTGAATTTCGAAGCATAGAATGTGAAAAGAGAATGAAATACAGCAGAACTCTATGAAAAAAACTCCTCTTTTCTTTTTATATAACTTGAATATATTTAATAAATAAAAACCAATCCAATAACTGTGTTTCAAGAATTTTTTTAAAAATTAAATAATTCTTTTATGGTGTTATTTTAATTCGTCTTATATCCTTCCAAGAATAATTAGTACAAGAATTCTCGCTTACGAATTTTGAAAAAATTTGAGTGATTCATAAAATAAAAAAATACCAATATTGCACATTTTTGAGTAAGAAAATATACATTTATTCTTTATAAATGAATATAAGTAAAACTAAACGTATATTTGTAAAAAAATTTCCAACAAAATGTTAAATTTTTTAAAAAAATAATAATAATCTGGAAATAGTTTCCTCTGCCTTTAAATTCACTCTGCTATTCATCTAAATTCTTTTTAATAATTTCGTTAAAAAAATATTTTTTTTAGGAATTTATATCATTTGAAATTTAAACTATTATTTATAGTACGAGTTTACAATTACCCTTAATATGATTTATATAAGTGATATATTTTTATTACAATCACAACAAATTTTTAATGTATAATACTCAATTTCTTTCAAAAATAATTTACTTATGGTACGCGAGTCAAAAGTTTTAATGTTACAAAATTTCTATCTAAAAAAATATGATTACGAAACTGCAATATCGAATATAATACGACAGCCTGATGAAACCAGTTTGCCTTAAAAATTAAAAATGCAGACAATTTATCTGACGTATCTACGTCTTCGAACAAATTTTAGTTGAACTTCTCTGATGATTCATTGAATGATAGCATCATTCTGTTCATGTTTCGACGCGATGTATTGTTCAATCAACAATCTGACATTTTTAAAAAAAATTTAAACACAACATTTATTTATGATTGTATAATAAAGATGTCATTTTGATTTTAATTCATATCTAATTCATCAAAGAGCATGATTTGAGAGACATTTGTTTTTCCTTTCGATAAAATCACGGACAAGGTTAAGGCCAATTGCTGTTTAACCGCTATCTTGAACTTCTATATGTGATACTAAGTTTTTTACTTTCTTTAACAGGCACAGCTGTATTAAAAATATTATAATGTGATGCGACTGAAAAAAAATCATCTAGCTGCCTGCTTTTAAATTTAATAATCGAATTTATTTTGAATGTTTTTAAAAGTATGTTGTGGATATATTATAGTGCAGGAGTCGGCTAACTTTCGAGAAAGAACCAAACTGAAAGTGAAACAAGATAACTGAGGCATCAAAAACCCCTTTACATGTATATGCGTGCGCAAGAGGACATGGGGGGGGGGCACTCCGGAAGCGGTGCTCCAAATAATGTTTTCCTTCTCAATATAAAATATTTTTCGTGATGCTGAAATAAATTTAGTGCGTACTATCACGAGAATGTCACCTTTCAAGATAATTCGCCAGGTTGGCAACCCCAATTTCGCATGTGTCGCACGCACTGCATTGGCAACCATGTGCTTCGTATCTTGCAATGTCGCCAAAGCGGTTTTGATAGTACATTATTGCAAGCCCTTGCAGAAAAATATTCCAACGATTTCTTGAGTGAGAGAGTGAGTATTAACGCGCACTGTTAAGCTACACGAGGGCTTTTGGCGACGGTCCGCGTAATTTTGAGCCATGGTCAAGTGACGCGGACGACACCTGAGCTGGCACCCCGCTCTCCTAACTACCACACCAACGGGAGGACGTTCGAGCTCTCGACAGATTTAACGTGAATCGCTCCCCTACACGGCGGATCTTCAGTAGTACTGGGATCGAACTCATGACACGCTAGCCATGATCCTATGCCTAGACCACTTGGCTGCCGTGGCCACAACGATTTTTTGAACTGTAATGCTGAAAATAGTGGAAGGCGCCTTAACGGTTTGGTTAGATGGCAAGACCGTGTGTGTGTGTGCGGCGATTAGCCAGACCCGTTGATTTGGGGGGGGGGATAAAGAATCCAAATTTATTTTCTAGCCATCCAACAAACCAACCCAACGCTTCCGGACATCTTTCGGTGGTTGTCCGAGGAACAGTGGAAAAGTTTCGATTGTTTTTGTGAAGTCTGTGTTTTGGAACTAGTTTGATATCATGGGTCTACGCGCCAAGCGCTGCTTGGCGCGATAAAGGAATCACGCCAAGCAGTGCATGTCGTTGGAATGAAATTCAAGATGGCGGCCTAGCGATTACAAATAGCCAGGAAAATAATTTAAGAACCGTTTTGAAATAATGAAATCTATTTCAAATGAAGAATATAGGAAGAGATCGAAAATAATCAAGATCCATTAATAGTGAATATCAATATAATATAATATAAAAAAATATATTACTAATAGTAATTTTATGCGCATATATAATAATAATCTTATAATTTATTGTATATTATACATAATATTCAGTAAAATCTTAACTATGGTACGAAAAAAGAAATTCAATCCCTTAAAAAATGTAATTGACCAAAAAGAGAGCGA
>BMAO01010182.1:0-40480 GCA_019973975.1 Trichonephila clavata
CAAAATGTCGGAGGTACCCGTAAAGAAAAAACACCAAAGTGGTTCAGAAAAACGTAAAAAGCGGCAAGAGCAACAAAATAAGCTTAATGAACAATTGAAGAAGACACAAAACCTTTTCAAACTCGGATTTAGTCGCGAATCAAAGGAACATCAACCTCATGACTCTCCAAGTACGTCTTCTGCCAGCCACACCATGGTAGTAGACCCAGTAGAGGTTCCTTGCGAGCCTTTTGAACAGATTGGCCAGGATCAAGAAACAGCTACGTTAGTCGGTGCATAGGAAAGTGAGGCCGAGACAGAGGTCATACATCAAGCGTAGTTCATCTAGGTGTAGAATACCAGAATGACATTGGCTTATGGCAAAATATTACCAACGAAATGCAAGATTTTTGATGTACTAGAGACCCTAACGAATGTCAACACTTTGAGTGTGATTTTTCTGCTTCAAGCCGACAGTACGACGACAGTAAAAGATTTTTTTCTCAGTCTATGTTTTTTGGAAACACATAAGTGGTGGTAAAATCAAACGGGAGTGGCTCATGTATTCTCGTCTACTGAAAAGTATACTGTTTTGCATGTATCCTTTTTGGTGAAGCTCAAAACCGTTCACACTTTCAAACTGGATTTTCTGATTGGAAAAATGCGTTGCACCGAATTCAATCGCATGAGAATAATGCAACTCACCGAGTATGTGTACAGACACTGATTAGTAGACGGCGCATTCACGGACGAATCGACACTTCTTTGGAGGTTACATTTAATAAAGAAAGAGAATATATATATATATTATATTATTATATTATTATTATATATTGGAAGAAAGTTTTAGAAAGAATGGTCTCAGTGATAAAATTTTTAGCATCCCGTGGATTAGCATTTCGTGGTGACAATGAAATTCTCGGTTCTCAACATAATGGCAACTATTTGGGAATTTTAGAGTTAATCGCTGAGTACGATCCGTTTCTTAATTCGCATTTAGCAAAATATGGTAATGAAGGCAAAGGAAAACAATCGTTTTTGTCTGCAACGATTTGCGAGGAACTTATTGAAATATTAGGAAATAAGGTTTTAAAATATATTGTTAATGAAATCATTGGAGCCAAATACTTCTCAATAAGTGTCGATTCGACACCAGATATATCACACACTGATCAGTTAACAGTAGTGCTGAGATATGTTACGTCGAACGGAGAAGTGGCTGAACGTTTCCTTAAATTTCTTCTCATACAGAACCACAAAGGGGAAGAACAAGCCACCGAGATATTAAATTTTTTAAGCCAATATAACATTGATGTAAGAAATTTGAGAGGTCAGTTTTACGATAATGCGTCGAATATGTATGGTTGTTACAATGGTCTCCAGGCGCATATTAAGAGAATAAATCACCTCGCACACTACGTTCCCTGTGCAGCGCACTCACTGAATTTGGTTGGAGTACGCGCAGCGGAAAGCTGCGTGGGAGCAATTCTCATTCTTCGGATTCGTACAGGCACTATACAACTTTTTTTTCGGCATCACTCATCGCTGGGCAATTATGCTCAAACACCTTGAAAAAGGTGATGAACGTAAGCAAGATCCGTCATTGGTTCTGAAAATAGTATCCGATACAAGATCGTATGCCAGGGCCGATGCTACTAAGGCTTTGGCAAATGGTTACAACAGTTTTCAGAAAGCTTTGCAGTCTATTGCTGGCGATGAGACTCAGACATCACAAAACGATTCACGAGGCGAAATGTCTATTGAATGATTTGGCAAAAAAAGAAAATGCTGTAATGGCCGTATTTTGGGCTGACATACTAGATCGGATCAATGGTGTCAGCAAATCTTTACAAAAGAAAACAATTGAACTTCGAACGGCAGTCGATCTTTTAAAATCGCTTTTAGATTTTTTAATTTCACAGAGAGAATTATTTGACGACTACGAGACTAAGGCAAATGAAAAAACTAATACTCAATACAGTGATGAGAATCAGCGTGTGCGAAAAAGGAAAAGGCATCACGATGACGGACTGCAAAAGAAGTTGTTGCTCAGAGGAAAAGAGAAATTAAAAGTTGATACATATTTGCCAGTACTAGACATGCTGTGTACAGAACTGTCGCGGCGCTAGAAGCTTACCGGGAAATAAATGATCTGTTTAGGTTTCTAACAGATTTCTCGACAAAATCCGACGCTGAAATTAGAACAGGCTTGCACAAAGTTTAAGGAACATTATTTCGAGGACATTGAGCCTGAGTTTATAGACGAAATGGTGCAGTATAAATACTTCATCTTACAATTAGAAGACGCCGGGAAGAAAATTGTGCCTGCCGAAGAGTCTTACAAACTGATTATTGGTAACATGGCACAATCAACTTTCCCGAATGTAATGACAGCTTTGCAAATATATAGAAGTCTAATGATTACAAACGCCACTGGTGAACGAAAACTTTTCCAAATTGAAATTAATTAAAAACTGTCTTCGTTCAACTATGTCTCAAAACCGTTTAAATTCATTGGCCATAATGGCAATTGAAAATGACGTATTGGAAAAGGTTAACTTTCAGGATGTCTTGAACGATTTTGTAACAAAAAAAGTTAGAAGAGTTAATATTTAAGCTTATTGTATGATTTTTTTAAATGCATATATTAATTACTTATATTCTTTTCGTTTGATTCAATATTTGTATTGAATAATGTGATAATATACCTATGTAGTAAAAAAACAGCGTAATTAATGAATAAAGTGTTGTGTTAGCGAAAAAATATATTAGGAAGTTAGAAGACGGTGGGGGGGGCGAGACCAGCATTGCCTAGGGGCCGCGACATGCATAAGCCGGCCCTGACTAACAGGCTTCTTTGGTGCATCGGAATCAGCATTTGCCATAAGTTCTGGTTTTTCTGGAGGATTTATACGTTGGTTTTCTATTACCGGGGTCTGAGGATTAGCACTATTATTCTCAGTTTCATCGCTAACAGCAGCATGGTTAGTAGTTTTACCGCAGCATAGTCATATTCGCTAAACACAAGAGGATTATGAGGCTCCGATCCCATATTCTTTAAACCTTTCAGCGGCATTTCCAACTGTAGCTGATTTGAAGTAAGTGATGCTCAAAGCCTCACCAATATTTTGTCTGTGATAGTTTGTTCTGTATGAGTGACCATAAAGTTGATACATGCTTGGTTATAGTGCGTTTTTAACTGGTCGAAAAATGACACAACAAGGAGCTGGAGACGATGTGATGTGTGCGACGGCAACCCAACCATGATGATGTTTTTTGCTCAGCACAATATAAGATAGCCTGCCAAGTTATATGAGTTTTGTGATTGTCAAAAATCAACAGATTAGGAGATTATTTGCTTGGTTTCACATGAAGATAGAGCTTCAAAAAAAGAGAAAAAGGTGCCCTCATTGTTCCAGCCTTTATCACTATAATTGCCTACAGTTCCTGGTGGGGCTCTTTCTACAAGTTCAGGAAGCATTCGTTTTCTCGCAAAAAATCAGAAAAGGTGGCAGATAAAAGCCAGTAGCTCTAAAGCAACAAATTATTGTTACATTCCTTCCTCTTTAGGGGGGGGGGGCTTAGCGGATGGCAAAAATGTCTTCCTGTGGCCACCCCCCCCCTTTCGAATGAAACCTTTCGCGATCCGATGCACCTCTTAGCCCCAAAAGAGATGGAAGCGCAAGGTCACTCGGACATACACACAGACAAACAAGTGTTCACAGGATTTAATAGAATGGACAACAATAGTAAGTTTAATAAATTCCGAAACATGGGGCAAGATGACGAGCTCGTCATCTTGCCCCAGACTGTCTGTTTAAAAATATTCGCTCTCATTACCATGAAGGAAGGCAATTAATTGACATTTATTCATGAGAATAGGTAGTATTTAAACCAAGTTACTCATAAATATTAAAGAGAAAATTTATATCTTACCTGTATCTGTAGCAGAGTTTATTTACACATGCATAAAAGTTATATAGTGGCATCAAAAAAAAAAAAACAATCAAAGCTTCACAACTAACACAAAAAGTGCGATTTCAGCGGGTCTATACTATAGTTTAACGAAAGGCCAAAAGGAGAGCCAGTAGTGTTCATTTGATGCTGCTACCTAGTGGAATACGGAAAAATAAGACATTAGTTATCTTGCCCCGGTCTCCCCTATATATATATATATAACGTAAAACTTAATCAAGTACTTGGGATCAGCAATTTATTTTATATATTAATGCTAATTAATAATTCAATAATTTATTTTTTACTGTTTTTTGTTAACAAAATCAGAAGAATCAATTGGCGTTGTCTTGAGGAATGATACGAGTTGGGGGACTTTCGACCAGGGACTCCCCCTTGAAAAAATTTTGTGTGCGCTACTGGTCTGGTAAATTAATTATCAAATACATTGTGCGCAGTGCTGATATTATATCAGTGTTTTATGTGTCAGAATGTATTTTGTTTTGCTTCATTTCAATAAATTAATATTTTTTTTAAATAATCTTTATTTTCGACATACTCGCCCCCCCCCACCACCACTTAAGGTTGTCACACTCCCTGGGGGGGGGCACAATTTGAGAAACGCTGCATTATAACATTACTTAAGCCCCACTCCTCTCCCCGCACTGTTTAATCAGTCCGATCCAAATTTTTTTCTGACTTCCGTTTTATCGTGCACTGCAATTTCGACTGTAGATTTATTTAAAAATTTAATACTAAAGAAGTTGCCAGATGTACCAGTGTTTTTCTCTCTTGTAACTATTTAGAAGATGTCCTCTCATTTCAATAAATGTTAGAAAGTACTAAAATAACTTTTTTTTTTAATAAAAATTATTTTGACTTTTTGCGATAAGAAAGCTTAAATACCTGAATTTCATTCTATTTATAGCATTACTTAATATATAAAAAAAAAATTAGTCTTTTTTTTTTTTTTTTTTTGTTTCCTCCTTCATCAAAAAGCCAGAGAACATATTTATCGCATAGGTAAATATAGAAGTTTTGAAAAAAAAAATTCGATTCACCCTACTGTGCATATTATTAAATCCATATTATTTTTTATTATTTTCCGAATGAATCTGTTTCCCCCCTTCCCTGCACAAACCTTGTCTTGTGACGTGTCATTTCGTGCCGGAAGTAATGCATTCTGAAAGTTGTCTTATCGTTTTCGGAAGTGCATCTTTTTTTTTTTAATTTTTATTTCTGAAAGCGCCGAAATGACTGCTGAAGTAATTAAGAGGAAAAAAATAATGACCTTCGTCAGAAATTTGAAATCTTCGTGAATATGTAGTATAATTATAAGGTGCAAAATATTCTTTTTTAAACTTTTTTTTTTAATTTGCGTATTTTGTGTTCAAAATTATAATACATTCCAAAAAGTGTTATAAATCCATAAGAGATGAAAAAGAACTCATAATGATGTGATTGGTTGAATAATAATAATAATAAAAAAATGGGAATGTTTTTTATAATACAAATTGCCATTTGTATGCGTTTATCATAGCAGAAGGAAGAAATCAAATGTTTTCTCGAGTGTGTTTTTAATAAACCTATTTTCAGGCGAAAGTTATTGCGGAATTTCGTAAAAAACAGGTGCTGCAATTTTGCTGTCATTAAAGAAATCTAAAAATACAACATGTAATTGCGCATGGGTTTACTTATTAATTATTAACACGCTTTTTTATAAGTTTCACTTGCATGTAACGGAATCTTGGAACTCGATTTTTACACACTTTTAACGGTCAGATTAATTCGAAATTTTGCATCTTGTCAAGTACCGATGACAATGCAATAATTTCATAATTTTGTTCCATTGTCCTTATCAGGATCGTCAGGAATAACGATTAACAGATTTGGCGATAATTCCGTATACCACTTCCAGATTTGGCGACTGTTTGCATATACCATTTTCAGATTTGGCGATTTATTGCATATACCATTTTCAGATTTGGCACCTAATTCTATATACTTTTCCAGATATGGCGACTAATTCCAGATTTAGCGACCAAAAGATTAAGGTTGTAACCCTAAAATCGAATACACTTGTGGTATTTGAAATAAAACAAACAGAAAAAGTGTGTATTCCTTGTGTGAGAAAAGGGAGGGTGATTGTGTCACAATTTCTTACCATAATATAAACATTTTTCTGAATATAGAAATAAAAAAAAAAAGACTCGTGACTTGAACAAAAAATTATGTTCTAACTGTAAAATGTTTTTTATTTTTATAAAGCGATACGTTTAGAATACGATACGTTACGATGTTTTTATTAACTCGCTTTCTTGTATGTTTGTCCGGGCGGAATTTTGTAATTGGTTTTAAACTGACTTCCTGATGAGCTAGAGACTTGAAATTTGAACAATAGCTCAAAAGTGGATGACAATGCATGGACATGTGAAAAAAGATGAAGAAAAAAACTATGAAAAGTAGGAATTTTATACTTTTTAGTCGGTTGTAAAAACATGGTACAATAATTTTATTTTTTTTTAATAATTCAAACTTCTTCTTTACACTTTTATTAGTTTGACCTGTATATATAGAGACGTAATCATTGAAATATAACGATACGGGACTCATCCGATCCCGTATCGTTAACGAAAACAGACCCTCTTAATTTTTTTCCATTGAAGAGCAAGACTTATTCCAGCAGCCACATAATTCCGGCTCCAAATATCAAACTCAAGAATAAATTCAACGGTGAATAAATGATAGTTTAAAAACATAAAAAAAACACGCTTTTATTGTAGATTGAACTAAAAAATGAAAAATAAACTATAGTTTAAAAAAAAAATTAAAAAACACGCTTTTACACTGAATCAGACTAAAAAGTAAAAAAATAATTCTTTATTTAAGAATAAAATGATTAAGGAGAAAATTAATGTCATTGGGGTAAAAGCGTGGGGTGCTTTTTATATCAGTTGTTATAATTTCTTACTTCTATTCCGAAATGCTGAGTTAGTGTAGAAATGTAGTACAAAGCATCCCACGTTTTTACCACAATGACATTAATTTTCTCTTTAATCATTTTACTCAAAAATAAAGAATTATTTTTCTACTTTTTAGTTGTATTCAATATAAAAGCGTGTTTTTTAGTTTTTTTTAAACTATAATTTATTTTATTTGAAAGATTTTTAACTGATTTTTTTTAATTTACGGTATTCGACAGTGTTTGAAATTGTGTTTTTGAATAAGTGCATAAATGTAAAAAAAAAAAAAAAAAAATAGTGTTAACTGAATAAGACTAATTGTTTTTAAGAATATTATTACAAAAAAATTATTTTAATGCAATTTTCCAGCAAAAAAATAAACAAATAATGACATATTCTCACAACATTTTCCTTTTATAAAAAATGCATTTATAAAAATGAAAAACATTAAAAAATTTATGAAAATTATGAAATTTTCAAAATTTGTACAAGAAAATGCCTTTATGAAAACTTTGCTTATATATAGCTACACAGCAGAGCTTATACTAGGTGTTTTTTTTTTAAAATACGCAGTTTAGAAGTAGATTTATATTTGTCTTTAATACAGAATAGAGAAATTTTAATAAAAAAAAGCCCCGCGCGCGCGTTTATTTCAATTACTTGCAACTCTGAAAATAATGTGAATTTTTCAAAAATCCTAGGTCAGGCTCTGTTCAGAAATCTTAGCTAATATATAAGCAAATTATTATTATTATTATTATTGAACCATTTTTCATAAACAATTAATGTTTTGAAAGTAGCTACATCAATCTTTCTTCGGGTTTTTTTTTTCCAAAAACTTGCATTGAATTTTTTTTTTTTTTTTTTTTTTGTAATACATAATATTCTTATAATAAATTTATATCTATTTTTTTATTTAAGTGACACTAAATATAAAAAAAATCCTTTATTTATACGCTTTTAAAATCACGGTTCCAAGTACAATCAGATACCTTTAGCATTATTAGAAAAAATGTCTGAAAAAATTAAGTAACCGAAATATTGAATAACAAAATAAAGCACCAGCTGTTGTGGTCCCCCCCCCCTCTACTTTATTTATAGACAATTTATTTTTAGGCTTAAGTCATTATAATATAGGTTTGATTTGTTATGTGAAAATAATTAATTTGTTTCTCAAAATGAGTCATTAATTTATATATATATAGGGTGTCCCAAAACTAGCACATTTTCGAAAATGTGTGGAAAATTTACACACCCTCCATCACATGATTAACTGTTATGACCACAAATTTCTTAGTTTTACTTTGATTTCTTCACTGACATCCCTTTACATAGATGCACTATTAATCACAGTCGCAAGTTGAAGAAAACACTATCTGATTTAGTTAAAATGAATGTATTTTGTGTGAGTCGGTGTTTGAGAAAAAGATGTCATCTAACTTTGACTATCGATAAAAAAAAATTATTACACACACCACCCCAGGCAAGTTTCTCAAAAGTTGGCCCATTCTGTTAAGATTCAAAAATGGTACAACACTTGTTCTTTTCTTTTTGCTTAACAATCATGCATATTTTTTTTTTACTCTTGTTCAACATCCTCATTCTAAAAAAACACCTCTTTTGATACCTTCAACCACATCATTAGGTGTTGTGACTGTAAACTCCACAATTTTGCAATGTGATTTTTTCCCTAACGTGATCTTTCATAGCCGTGCTAGCCACAAATGGAGTAAAAACCTTTACTGGTTTAATTAGCATTAAGATATTTAAAATAACTTTACGTTAATTAACTTTTTAAATTAACAAAGGTGATATCATTTTCTTAAACCGGCTTAGAGAAAATGTCACCTAACTTTGACGCTTTACAGAAACAAAAATATTACATACAAGTTATATATACTATATACTAAGCAAGTTATTTCAAAAGAAGACCCTTTTAGTGACAAATCCAAAATAATACAACACTTGGTATTCTATCCATAACAATCATTGCCATTTTGTTTTCTTTTACAAAATGACTTAATTTTAAAAAACTGAATCTTAAGTATGTAACTCAATTTAAACAATAATTTTTTTAAAAAATTACAAAAGTTTTTGTGACACATTAATGAATTAAATGTTCGTTAACCTTCTAGACGAAAGCAGGCTCTACACTTTTTTAAAAGTTATCACTTGACGAGTCTTGCGCAGGAGTAATTAGCCAAGTTTATTTCCTTCACTGCTTCAACAATCCTTTGCCTCAACTCGGTCATATTTTTGAATTGGTTTAACATAAACTTTTCCTTTTATGCAGCCCCGGTAAAAGAAATCGACGGGATTTAAAAATGGTAAACGAGCATTCCATGAAATTGAACCATGGCATCCAATCTACATTCTGGGATATTCCATGTCCAAATATTCTCGTACAGGACGTGCATAATCTGCTAGTTTTCCATCCTGTTGGATCCTTATGTGCCTGTAGATGTTAAATGGCACATTTTCCAGCAGGTCTGGCAAATTATTTCGAAGAAAACTTAAGTATTTAGCTCCAGTTTTCCTTTTGGGTAACTCACAAACGGTCCAATTATTTTTCGGTTTAATATTCCGATCCCCAAGTTGATTTTAAATTGAAACTGGGACCAGCCTTCACGCATTAAATGAGGGTGTTCCATAGGCCATCTATTTAAGCTATGTAAGTTTAAAAAAATCCGTTCCTTAGAATCAGTTTTTTTAAAATATTATCATTTAATAAAAGAAAACAAAAATGCAATGACTGTTAAGGATTGAAATGCAGTAAGTGTTGTACCATTTTGGACTTCATACTGACCGCCTGATCGGGATATCTGCTCATGCACCTCAGCGCCTAATGGTCAAGTAAACGTAGAAGGGCATAGTAGAGGCCTTCTTTGGGCTGTTGCGCCAGTAAGTTGAGTTGTTGTTAAATAGTGAATTAAAATAATTTAATTTTAAACTTTTTTGTTTGCTTCTTCCACTATGTTTTCTATTAATGTGTTGTTAAGTTAACAAGTTTTTCTGTCAATATTTGCCAAAAATGGAAATCCCATAACGCTCACTTATACTCTCTTATAGGTAGTCTGCCGGAAACTAACAGCTTCTTCGTGTTGATAAAAATTCACGCATATTCATTAGGATCACCTACAAATGCAAAAGCCAACCATGCTTTCCCAGTTTTATTTGTTTACATATAAAAAATTACTGTTGGTTATTATTTTTTTTAACACTGCTCGCGTATACAAAGTATTCAAAAGTCAGAATAGACTTTTTAAAAAAATACAAGAGTTTCAAAGGGCTTCCCCACACATACAAGTAATAATTAATATGCCATTTAAAGTAATTAACGAAATTAAAAACATCTTCTAAATTAAACATAGTTTGTTAAATGTTAGTATTGATATAAGAGAATTATTATTTTTGAGTTCATTTTTTTTCTTTTCTCAACGATTCTGGGACAATGTGAATACATAACAAAATTTTGCTTTCAGATTAAAGCGTATGTTTAATTGTTGAGGTTTCTGAGATTCATTTGTTTGAACAAATTAATCTTAGAAATCTCATCAATAACCCAGTAACAGCCTCCAGACAGGAGTGATCACTTCTGTCTAGTGGTAATTTACGTGCTTACAGATCAGAAGGCGCCGAGTTCAATCTTTCACACAAGTGACCTTGGCTGAAAAGAAAAAATGCAAACCTTCTGATGTGTCATGGCACCATCTACCCGCAAAAAGAGCAATCAAAAGTCGTCAGACTCACTTGACGCAACAAAAACAGCTGTGTAGCGGTATCTAAATAAGCCAGTAACAGCCTCCGGACAGGAGTGATCACTTTTGTCTAGTGGTATGTTACGTGCTTACGAATCCATGGGTCGCGAGTTCTAATCTCCGACACTACCTTCCTATTTGCTTATTTCTGTGCCTTTGAACGGGGTCATTGCTTATAGATAGAGTGGCCGCAGTAGCCTAGTGGTCAAGGTATCGGATCATGGCTGGCTTGTCACGAGTTCGAGCCCAGTACCACTAAAGACCCGCCGTGTAGGGGAGCGATGCACTTTAAATTTTTCAAGAGCTCAAGCGCCCTCCCGTTTGTATGGTGTGGTAGTTAAGAGAGGGAGGTGCCAGCTCAGATGTCGACCTCGTCACTTGACCATGGTTCAAAATTACGAGGTCCGACGCCAAAAGCCCTCGTGTAGTTGAACAGTGCGACGCTAATATTCACTCAGTAGCCAATGAGTCGTGAGTTCGATTTTGTGGACGAATATCTTGTAAAACAACGGAAATATAGCTGCTATAAACATAAATTCAAAGAAGATTTAAAACCTTCATATGTTACGTAGATATGACGAGAGCTAAGTGTTTTTCATGTTTTTTTACTGCTGTTCAAACTAACGAAAATCGTCTTTAGTAGTCTTTTAGTCAGTAATTAAAATGAAATCTTTCTTTTGAATAGCCTTGAAAATAGAATATTTTCCTTAATTAGTGATAATGCAGCACAACAATGCGTATATGCACAATCATCAAAAAGAAAGAATAACCAGGATGCACATTATAATTTGCACAATACTCATGCAGCTTATATAAAATTGATGTCACAATTAATAATTCCGAAAAACTACAATTATGTTAATGGATTAATTAACTAAAAATGTTTAATGAACTTCTGGAATGTAAAGGAAATATTTCGTTTGAATTAGCCTTGAAAATAGAATACTTTCCTTATTAGTGATAATGCATCAACAATGCACAAAGGAATGGTTATGTAAATTGATGTTTCTGACAGATATAACTAAAGATTTTAATGAACAAAACTTAGGATTGCAAGGCAAAAGTCAAACAGTGCTTGAACTTTTTGAAGATTGGAAAGGCTTTGCTACAAAATTAAATATATTTTCCCGCGATATTAATACTAATACCTTCAGATACTTCCAAAATATTAAAGCGCTTGCAAGTACATCAACCGTAGACAAAGATTATCTTCAAACTTACGTTGAAACACTTAAGGAGGAGTGTTCTAAAAGATGTAAAGACTTAGAGGCTTGTATGCCTATATTTTCCTTCCTAACCAAACCTGATTTAACAGACCCATTAGTAACCCCATTCGATTTGTCAATTTTTGAGTGAATAGAAATTGATAATTTTGAGATGGAACTTATTGAACTAAAATCTTCAGAATCAGCATGTGCTTTGCTTTCCGCTTTTGATTCCACATCATATCATTTTGCAAACAAATTTTTTCTCATATGAAATATATTTTGAGTCCTCTAAGAAATTGTTTAATTGCTGAACATTCAGAATCCTGTGTCAAATTGAAAGTGACAGACTATATCCTTGATATTGCGATATTAAGTACAGTTCTGCAGGGACAAGATTCGTCGAAAATTTTAATATTTTTATTTAACTTTGTTGCACGAACACTTATATTTTATACTGTTTATTTCTTGTTTCATAAATATTTTTAAGAATGCATAATATATGTACAATTTTAACTTGTAATTTATACTGAAGAATAGTCGTATATTTTAAGTTTACTCCTTATTTTAATAAAAATTCTTAAAAGATTTTATTTATATTGAAGTAATAGTTAAACTTTGTTTATTTTTATGTCAATATCTTTAAATGATGCATAATTAGCATATAAAAACTCTAAATTTGTATTTTTGACCTCTATTTCCTAATTCTGCATGTATTGTCGTGGGAATCGAAATGTTTTAAATATTTCATATAGCAGGGATGAGCAAACTTTTCCAGGGAACGGGCTACTTCTAATGCTTTTAAGGTATTGCGGTCCACCCAGTGACGCAGATGTGGCCATTCTGCATTATAATTGTATGTTTTCTTTTTTAACACTTGTTTTCAACAATGTACCCCTCTATTGAAAATGGCAATACTATTTTTAAACAAAAACTCAAGTAACACAAGATTGTCAAGATGAATGCTTGAACAAAATTATGAGTGACTGCAAGACCTTGAAAACATTCAATGCAGCGAGCAGAGAAGATACGTGAATTGATGAATTTGAAACCGACGTAAGTATGTACTTAATTTGTTCACCACCGAGTCTGCGGGACATGACGTCAACACAAGAGCCCAATCCCGTGAAAGCGCGGGAAGAGCTTATCATCAACATTTATTCTCCCTTTCAGCCGGCGTGTTGGGAATTTTCCCCTTACGGTGGCAGTGAACGTGTTAAGAGTCATCGTTTGCTTCTAATGATCTAATTCTTCTAAACATTTATCGAATCATTTGCTTATGTAAACACGCATCGACTGTGAAAAGACGATTCTAAAATCTAGCTGGCATCAGTGTTCCATATAAATAGGTTTCTTTTAGTAAGCGCGTCTTACGTCCTAATAAAAGCGGTCACCCCAAAATGTCTTGGTGGTCCACTGGTCGATCCCGATCGACTTAATGCCCACCCCGGTTTTATAGTATGGCACGCTAAATTATGTCGGTAGGTTGGCTTTGCACGCCACAGCTGAAAAGTTGCCTACCCGTGCGTTAAGAGAGTAGTAGACAGTTCAACATGACACAGCTCCATTGTCGATCTGCATCAAGGAGAGGACAGAAGGGCAGTGATTCACTTTTAGTTTGTGGGAGGTGCGATACCTGCGCTGGATGCTAGCCATCTCTTCCCTTACTAAACCCTCAACAATGACGACCCACAGTGGTTGACGTCGATGGACTGCCCGATCATTCGTCGTCACATAGTTCCCTGTTCGAAGCGTTTTATCCATTCGTAGATCTTGCCTCGCGATAAATAGCTATCATCATACTGCGCTTGAGTGCAACGAATAATTACCGCAGGTTTCCCTCTTTCCGCAAAACAAAATGCAAATCACTGTCCTCCTTGGCGCAGATCGACAATAAAGATGCCATAATTTGAACTGTCTGCTACATTCCCAATGACCACAAGGAAAGACGAGTGACACGTTGTATTGAAGTGCTGCAGATTAACCCTCATTCAGTACTGGATACTAACACAACTGCCAAACCATGGAAAGAGAAATTGCAAAAATCCCTTTACTTCTTGACCTTCTCTTGTATAAAAAAGTTTTTCGTGATGCTGTAATAAATGTAATACGTACTATCGCAATAATGATAACGTTTAAGTTTAACTCGCCGAGTTGGTAACCTCGAACTCGCGTGAGTCCTACGCGCTGAATTGGCAACCATGTGCTTCGTTTCAGAAAATGTCACCAATACGGTTGCGATAATACGTTATTGTAAGCTCTCACAGAAAAATATCGCAACGATTGTCTGGACTGAAATCATTGCGTGAGAAGAAAGGCGTCGTCTCATACGAAGACTTGGTTGGTTGTCGTGTTTATTGAAATGGAAAGCTAGTTTCATGTTGGACCGAAGGTCTTATATACCAGGTCAGCAATGGCCAGATAGTTGTCCGAATACATATCGTCCAGAGGACAGTCACACATTCGCTGCAAGTTCGCCAGAATGGCAGGATTGCAGAACAGTTGACCAGGTGTCAGTTCTGTGTCAGGGCACAGTTCTTACATTGCAGGTAAGCTCTTGTTCCATCTTAGTGGATTTTCATCCCTCTTAGGTGGCGCGTTCAAAGTCTGTTGAGGGTATTCGCTAAAGTCCTATTTGTGATGAGTAGTTCCGAAATTTGGTATTTCAATGTTACAGTTTTGTCATTGAATCTAAACCTTGTCACTGAATTTATTTCGTTCTTTAGCTAAAGCATCAGCGGTCTTGTTTTCGTCAATTCCAACATGGGCTGGAATCTATTACATGATGCACTTCTTAACCAGAGAATTTTGTGCTGAACTGTGAATGTTTAGGACAAGCACACTAAGCTGCAGGTTTATCAAAGAAGTGTTGGACGATGCACTTTCAGTGATGAATTCAACTAAAAAAGAGCGCCAAGAACAAATTTTTCAAAAATAAATAAATAAATAGAGCTACATAATACATGTAAATTACAGTTTTACAATTTGAGCAGTTAGTATGAACAGTTGTATAATTTGTATAATCGAAGTTGGTCCGCCGTCAGGCGGACACACAGGGTACCTCCTCTCTAGTATAAGTTTTAAAAAATATTGTTTTTTTTTATAATTGATTTAAATTTATTAAGAGAAATAAAATTGTTGCGCTACATCATTTGTGGACAGAATGGCAGTAATTAAACTTTAGTCGTAAAATTGTGTCAAATAAAGAATTGAAAGTCAAAAGATATTTCTTGAAAGTATTTTAATACGCAGTTCTGGAGTCCAATTGTATGAAATCACGAGATGAAAGGATTTCAAAGTATTTCAAGAGAGATTACTCAGTAAATTTAAATAAATGCAAATAATGTGTAATTTTCGGAGAAAAATAATACATGTTGAAATCGTTCCGTTGTGATATTACGTGTTCCGAAAAGGCCTAAAGTATAATTAACGTATATTTTAATGATTTTAAGAATTCAGTTGTTTTTTGCTTAAAAGATTATGTTGAGTTGTTTGAATGAATAAATAGTTAAACAATGGGGAAAAAACCCTCTAAAAACTAATTAAAATTTATGAAAATTATTATTTTTTCACATAATAAAGGATTTATTATTTATTTCAAAAAGTACATAACAATTTATGCTATTATTTTTTCAAAAAAAAAAAAAAAAAAAAAAAAAAAAAAAAACCTTTTCACTCCTTAATTTTGTTCTAAATTATATTTTTTTACATTCAAAAATAAGGCTCTCTAATTAGTATTGACCGACAGGAGACCGAAAAAATCACTCAACAAAATCTTAGATTTTCTTAAGCCAAATTACGTTAAATACTCATCAAATTACAATTAATGAAAATAATTGTTATAAATTCTTTTTGATCTAAACGCAAAATTTTTTACCTTATTCTTTACTTTTATCCATTGAAAATATTTACCTGTATTTGCATATGTATTTGAATATTCGACTAGCGTGAGATAGTTACTTCTATACTATATTGTTTTTCATCAACAATCGCTGAAAATATTAGAATTAAAAAAATAATTAAAAAAAGTTCACTTCATTGGTAAAAATGCCGACATAAGGAAAACACTAATCAAAATGATTTCCAAGAACGGTTATTTGTATGAGTTCGGCAGCACTTATGGATATACTTTTAAACCTCCAACCAGTGCCCATTTAAGCTCATTACGGGGCCAGGGCGTAGAAGAGGTACAGTGCCATTTGGCATCACAGGATCGAAACTTAAAACCAAAAAAGTGGTTAAGTCCAGATTATCCGGGCCTCTCCGCGTCCCTGGGGGCCCGCCCCAATGGATAAACCGGCACTGCTGGGGGAGTATCACAGTGTTTACCATAAACAACAAATTCCATGAAAGAGAAGAAAAATTATCAACCCTGTGGATCTAGATGTTCGTAATTCCCATGTTTATCCAAAGAAACTAAGCCAATGAGGAATATTAAGAGTCACTTTGAAAATTCGAGTAATGTCTAAAATTCTGAGGTCCGTCGCTAAAGACGGACGCCATATTTCTTTGAGCGAGTTGAATATTATAACGTTGTACTATTCAGCTATTTGCGACGGACTTCGTAATTTTGTATCAGGGTCATGTAACGAGGACGACACTTGAGCACGCACCCCCTCTCCTAACAACGGGTTAACGTTCATCCGGCCTTCTCTTCAGCGGCACAGGGCTGGGGAAATATATCTTTGTAGAGGAACGTTTATAAAAAAATCAATCAGAGGAAGTTGGATAACTGACAGTGTGTCTATTATATGACCCTCTTTTTGTCCATAAAAAATATGGCAAGGGTGCAATTGTTTTGTAAGAGTACAGTTGTGGTCATTTAGTGCAATTTAATGATAACTAATTAATGTGATGATCTGTTTTAATATACCGTAAAATTCGGCATATAGCCGCGCACCTATATTTTCCAGTGGCATTTTTTAAATTTGAGGTATATTTGCCGTATAACTCGAACCCGTTATTTTACGAAAAAATCTGAAATGTGTATTTCTTCAATGTTCTTATTTTTGGTAATCATTCCATTCAAGGTATTATCCACAAGCTTTGGGAAAATAGCATATTTCTAGAACTATACAACCTTTTTTTGGTTTACAAGGAATGCCATTTCTTTAAAAAAAAAAAAGCAATATTTCGATGTATGTAGAAGTTTTAATTCTTTTTTTATTTTTAAGGCTGTCATTTTTAAACCCGGCGTATAACGTACACCCGTAAATTTCGATCTTTTTAAGTTAAAAGTGCGCGTTATACACCGGATTTTACGGCAATTGAATAGACTTCGAATTAAATAACCAGTCCAAATATGTCTTAGAACGGGTGGCTAGCCTTTTTGGGAAGAGTGCCATTATTTAATAAAAAAATAAATAATTATGCTCGCCACTTCCAACAAACAAATATGGAAAATAGAAAAAATGTTACTTATAAGCTTATGGGATTTTTACGCAAATATTATATTTTTTAATGCAGGTCTATGTAGTCGAAATTTAAAAATATTATAAATAAGACGAAAGTATTAACTTTATTGAGGATTATTATTAACTTTACGATTATTAACTCTTTTTACAAGTTCAATCAATTACATTAGATATAAAATAAAAATGTGTAACTTGAATCATTTAATTCAAAATAATTATTAAAGGCTTTTTATCTACTTATGTGGTTTTTAAAGTACAATTTTTTTTTTAACAAGTCATCTATATTAGGATTAGCTGTTACGGATGCTAACAAAATTAGGTTATTATAGAAGCACATTTGCTAGTTTCAAGTGATATTTAATTTATTATGTTCATTGCAGAAAAACATTATTCACAAGCATATTTTGAGGTTCTTTGTCTGAGACAACCTCACTTCATTAAAAATTGTATAAGAAGTAGTTATTTTGTTTTCAAGTTTTCAGTTACGTCTTCGCGTGTCGATAATATAACTCCATCGTGCCACAGTGTGGCACGCGTGCCGCGGGTTGGCCACCCCTGTCTTAGAATGATAGATTAGGGTGACCTACTACACAAATCTTTCATGTAAGACTTTGTAAATAGTACAAATTAAAAAAAACTCTTTTTAACAAACAAAATCTCAATGAAATACTAAGCAATTTTTGTATGCATATGAATGATACTTTAATTATTCACAGTATTGTATAATGTTATATGAAAATTCTGCAGAAAGATGAATACAAATTAAATTCCTTTGAATACTGTGCCAGCAAGAAAAATCACTAGCTTCATACATGTAATCATAGCAAAACATGAAAACGATCATTGTATAGTTAATAAATAGCAACTGGATACTTAGAGGCCTTAAGGATTTGCGTATCTCCACATATAACAAATTAAAATTATTAAAAATAATGAACCATAAAATAGTTTTTAATTGTGAATGCGTGATATACAATTTACACAAATTTCATGTTACAAAAGCTAGTTTAAAATACTTCATATTCTTTTAAAATGTTAAAGTTTTTTTTTTTTTAAATTGAAAAATTTGGTACATACTTTTAAAATGACACTATTGAACTGTATCGAGATTAACTCCAAAAAGCAATGTTTCTACCTAAAATATCAATCTTTGATTTTCCAATTATAATTTTTACTTTCCCCCTCTGTTTATTAAAAGCTTTTATTTAACTTACAATGTATGTATGTATGTAATTTGTTCCGGTGGAATCTTGCAACTCAATTTTGAAGCTGATATCTTCATCCCATTGAGCTGAAATTTTGTATACACGTTTAGTTTGGATGACAATGCATGTTTTGACCATTTATATTCAGATATTGCAATTAATTAAAAACGTTAAACTAGTTTCGGGCGTCCACTTCGATACGTCTGCAATTGTTGCAATAATGTTATTGTTACAACAATGACAAAAGTTGGCGTCGAAAATCGGTTTTCAGCCAAACTGGAATTTCATAACATTGCGCTATTGACTGTATTAACTTTGTCTAAAAAATAATTACATTTCGACAACGTAAAAATAATCTAATTTCTACAACGTATGCAATTTTTTTACAAATTTCTATCTATTTTCTTGGATTTATATTCAAAACAAAAAAAGTAGAGCTATTTTGCAAGTAGATTGGTACATTGTATACCTTTCTCAACGCTGCAAAGTTAAACTGAGAGGAAGCATTGTAGAAATTCTTTAAAATATTTATCTAACTTTAATCTATGAAACTCAGACAAAAAATAATTACAGAATCAGAAAGATCATTTATTTCGTTTCGATACGGTATAATGTTTTTTACAAAATAATAATTGTATTTCTTACGACTTTTTTTTAAATAAGTCAAAATCAATGCGTTTTTATGAAAATAATGCCTAAAGAGTTGCGCATGAATTTTTTTTGTTTAAATGAATCGACATTCCGTACTAAAACAGCTCATGCTTTGCTTTTTTAGAATCAGTCATTTAAAAAATAAAATGTCGAAAACTTTTTTTTTACTATTTTTAAAAAAATACTCAATTTTAATTTAACATTTAATAACTTCGTCATTTATGAAGAAAATCTCATAAAACTTTTTTTCGTGTGTAGGACAATATTACCCAAGATCTGTATAAAGATTGAAAAAATTGCTTATAAAAATTACGGATTTAAGAAAAAATTGTGTTTTTCGTCTAGTACTCTTTTTGCGAGAAATCATTTAGCTAGACTGTTAGAAAATAACCGGCAAACACCTAGCAACAATGATGCATTGAATGAGATGAACAGACTGAGAAACCTATCCAGTGATAACTAAAAAGTGAAAAATAAATTAAAAGTAAAAATTTTTTTTAAAAAACAAGCTTTTATTTAAATGCGCTAAGAATAAAATAAATTTTTCTTTAAAACTTTTTTACTATCAACTTATAACGTCATTACACAATTTATATGATATAAAAGCTTGTCGCGAGATTTACCTCTGCAGATAAACAAGTAAATAAGAGTACTTTGGACGCTAATGTCTTTTTATTGGGACATGGAACGCGAAGCGTTCCTCCGTCCCATAACTGGATAGTGAATGCTGCCTGAAAGTGGAAGGTACTTGTTGGAGCGGAGAGTCCTGCTGATTGGTAGAGACGATGGTGTTCCCTGATTGGTTGAAGTGAAGGTCGTCTTGGCGGAAAATCCAAGGATTTTCATGTTCAGGTATGAGAAGTGGAGAGGATGACCTGTGATTGGCGGTTGTGACTGGGTGAAATAACTCTCTATTGGCTGTACTGAAGTTAGCATAAAAATGGAGAAAAATTAAGAATGGGTACCCCGAGGGGTGCAGCAAAAGTGAAAATTAATGTTAAAAATGAAGTTAAGAAAATAAAAATGAGAATATTTTGAGAGCCATATGCCACCGGCAAATAAGAGTACTTTAATGCGCGACGAGCTTTTATATCATTCATGTGACGTCATAATCACATAATTTTAAACCACGTGTTTTTAGCCAATCAAGTTCAAAAACACATGTGACGTCATAGTCACGATAAATGCAATTATCTATTTTCAGCAAATCAATTCATGCACTTCGTTGTTGCCAAATTACGCTCTTTACAGAAACTTTTTTTTAAAAAAAAATTAATATTTGTCACTTTATTTAAAAGTACATGTATAAAACAAGACTTTTTTTTCTTTAATTTTAAAATCTTTTTGCAGAAATTTCTTTTTATAACTCTTGAGCATCTTTACCCAATTATGCAATTTGAAATTTTACTAAAGTTTTACAAATAGAATAAAAAGTACGAGCTAGTTTATTGTCCGTTTTGAATTCAATGTAGAACACGTATATATATTATCATGTGACCGTCATGAATTTAGTCCATTGTGTAATGACGTTATAAGTTTATAGTAAAAAAAGTTTTATAGAAAAAATTATTTTATTCTTTTGAGCGCGTTTAAATAAAAACTTGTTTTTAAAAGTTTTTTTACTTTAAATTTTTTTTATCTGTATTTCCTCTCTTAAGTATTTAATATCTTAAAAAGGAACAAAAATAAGCACATTTATTTAATGTTTATTTTTAGGATATATGCAATGCAACTGAATTGACTCCCACTAATATAAATTTTCATAGAAAAAATGAGTTTGAAATTAGGTTCCAGATCTTTACTATCAAGTAAAGATAACCATAAAAAAAATATTGAAAATTATCAAAAAGCTTTTTCTTGTAAAAGAATAAAAATATATTTGAAACAATCATTAATACCCAAGCAACTTGTAAATAAACAATTTCTGTTCATAATTTTAATATGTATGAGGAATGCAATGGAAAAAAAAATGCATGCTTACATCAATACAGAGAAATAGGTGACAAAAATAATTTTATTCTAACACTTTTTTGAAAATATTGAATCAGAAGCTATGTGAAACATTGTAAGAAGTTAGATTAATTCAATATTTTATTTTTGGTGTAATTTTTCAAACAAAGCTAATCATTTTAAAAAAATATTAGTATTATTTTGTTGAGCAACCCTATTAAACAACATATTATTTGAAGTTTACAAATGCAAGTGAACAATATTTAACATTTCATAGTTGACTAAACCCACATTTTACGTACTAAGATAATATTTGACTATTCTCAACTTCAAAAAGAAAAGAAACTTTATCATTTTAATTTTAATCAGAAAAGAATCAAGACATTTAGGTTACATTAACAGCTATTTAAAAGTTCTTTTCTATGACATTATTTTATACTCACTTGAAATTTCTCATATGATTGTTTTCATATTCTTGGTTTTGTAAGTTTTTTAAAGAACTTCTAATAATAATCAAAGTTAATTATAAATCATTGCCTAGATGTGCTTTTCAATTTAATGATACTCCATACCATTTCAATACAAAATGAAAATTATTTTTAAAAAATTACTTAGTAAAGTTATTTTGACATGTTTTATTTCTATACAGATAATTATGGACTGAGTCCAATAGTTGTATAAAGTTAAAGAAAATTTACATATACTTAAATTTATTAAGATCAATAATGTATAGAAGTTCTCCAAAAAAAAAGATATGAATGTATAAGTGCAAATATGCAAAGTAATTAAAAAAATTTCTGATAATTTACATAAAATTATTTTTTAGATTTACATTATAGTATTCTTGAATTCACAATGTAAATATTTCCTTTTTACTTACTAGTTTTTCTTTCACTGTCCACATGCTTAGTTTAATTTCAATGAAAAAAACTTCAGAGTATCTTTTTATAAAAATATTAAAATGATTAAAGAAAATGATTTCTTACAAGTATGAAACAAAAATTATTCCAATTTCCACTAAAATTAATTTAGAAGCCCTTCTTTAATGTATTCCAGCCTTTCATTTTTAAAAATACAAAAAAATTAACAAATGCTATAATGTGATTTGCAAAATGCCTATTGGTGCAAATAAATTTATGCACATTTAAGTCTAATTAAAATTAAAAAATATATATTTACTGTATCTCAAAGAAGTCATACTACATATCATTATACCTTAATCCAAAACAAATAAATAGTAATATTTTATTTTTCATAGATGCTTGTCATGCTCTAATATTCTATTATTGAAATGTTAATTTTAAAAAAAAATTAGTATTTATAATGAAAAGGACAGGAGACGACCCCCTAGTTATTAGCACATTTGATTACACAAACCTTAGTTAATAGCTATATACACATAAAAGAAACATTACAAAACTTTTATTCAACCATTACAGTTCAAAATAATTAAAAAAGCACAATGCACAAACTCAAACTTATTGATGCATTATATGTAGAATTATGATTATCAATAAGTTTTTTTAGGTTAAATGTTCAACACTATCTGTCATAAAATTGTGAAAAGCATCAAAGGTTCTAGAAGTTATTGGTAGGGTCTTTTAATAATAGATTCTACATTTGTGTTTTATAACAATGAAATTCAAGTTACAGAACAAAAGTATTGCTAAGTCTGTAAAAAGAATGTATTGTATCTCAAAAGAAAGTGGCTAGTTTAATTCAAATTAAGGTAAACACACGAAATTGTAACTAGATTTTACATAATACTGAATAAATTTATAAAAATACTTTATTCACTAACTTATAAAAAATTAAGAAATAAAGCCACAACATCAATAATATGATTTGAAAAAATTGTGTTTATAATTACATTAAAACTAATTTCTGCACCATAGTTACACAAATATTAAGGAGAGAGAAGGAGAGGGAAAATAATTCTTTAAAAGCAAGGAGCTGCAGAAGCAATTCTGTCATTAAAAAAAATCCATCAAGTTTTGAAAGAATATTCAGATATAGTACAGTTAAGCTAAATGATTTTCAAATGTTGTAAACTCTTGCTAATCCTTCAGAGTCTGATGAAATGAGACAAAATCCATAATAACGTTGACTCTCAAGAAGTTGAGCACAAGAAGGAAATCCTTATAGATATCTTTTTCAGAGAGATTCATATAACTCAAAATATGCTTGGAAGAAGCCTAGTTAACATGACACTTGGTTCAGATAGCAAATTTTTTTTATTCACTTACTACAAGATGCACTTGATGAGACGATTGGCAAGACATGAGACAGGTTTATTACTCACATGCCAGTAATAAATAGAAGGCCCTCTACATTTTATGAAATTTAGAGATTTTTTCAGTATAATTCCAGAAAAGAAAGGATGGAAGAGGAGGGAATTGTGGAAAATTACAGCCTTCCTTTGCTGGTTTGTCTACCATTTTAGTGCTGTAAAGGTCAACATGAGATGGTATTCACTGAAAATGGATATTGAGGTGTAGCAATATAAGCTTTGAGATGGAGAAACTGGTTTTATTGCTAACACAAGGAACTAATGGACTAAATTCATGACGGTCACATGATAATATAAACACGTGTTCTACATTGAATTCAAAATGGACAATAAACTATATAGCTCGTACTTTTTATTCTATTTGTAAAAAACTTAGGTAAAATTTCAAATTGCATAAAGATGCTCAAGTGTTATAAAAAGAAATTTCTGCAAAAAGATTTTAAAATTAAAGAAAAAAAAAGTCTTGTTTTATACATGTGCTTTTAAATAAAGTGACAAATATTAATTTTTTTAAAAAAAAGTTTCTGTAAAAAGCGTAATTTGGCAACAACGAAGTGCATGAACTGATTTGCTGAAAATAGATAATTGCATTTATCGTGACTATGAAGTCACATGTGGTTTTTAACTTGATTGGCTAAAAACGCGTGGTTTAAAATTATCATGTGATTATGACATCACATGAATTTAGTCCATTGTCAAGGGGTTGGAGTATGGCTACTGGATAGAATCCAAAGATTACCATAGTTCTTCTTGATTAGAATGGTCTCAAGTCCTGCATCAATGGTTATTAATTTGCTTCTGAAAGCTGAGCAGAAAACCACAATTTGGTTTTTGAGAGTCAATTTTGGGGGGGGGGGATCAATATAGGTATAGCTACCTGCTTGATCAGAAGCTTTATTGCCATCAGTATAAATCTTAATTGCTATATAGAGAATTTTGTTAATGACCTCCAATGCTAATTGTCTGAAATGAATTGGGACAAAATCTTAATGATAAAACTTAATTTAAAGTGGAAGTGGACCCTTTAGTCTCTCTGAAGGATTCAAGCTACATTGTAATGAGTAGGGCTTTACATCACCAGAAATAAAATTCTGGGGCTCAACTTAACTAAAGAGGATGTTTTAATCTTTGTTTCTTCAGTTATTTAAATAGATAGATGTTTTGTTTTAGTGACCATAACTAGAGAGTTTATTAAAGTATTTGACTAGTTTGGACTCAATCTGAAAGGGTAGCAAATCTGTCTTAAAAGAACAATTTCTGAAGGGCAACTGTGCTTCAACCCAGTAATGATATGGACATCACTCAATTGGACTTATTCTAATTTCTTCAAATTGAAGTCAAAGGCACAACAATAAATAGGAAAACTGCGCTCAAGAATCAGCCAAATGAGCACCAAATAAGTGATTCTAAGTACCTATATTGCATTAACATTGATTCTGAAAAAATTATCCTTATGAAAGAAAATACATAGGAAGATTTAAAAAAAAAAGAATGAGCAAAATAAACAAATAATATTATAATTAGCTTCATAGTCAGGCTTTTTCAAGTGTATAACTTTTTGCTGATGGAAATTTCTCCTTCTCTCAATGTCAACACTTTCTAGTGTGTGTTTCTATATTAATGTCATTAAAATTTCCTTTTTCCAAATTTCTTCCCCTCCTTTGCCCATTGGATGGATTTGTTTCTCCTTTGTTTATCCCTGTGTTGCTCAGGCTTTTTCCAAGTGTATAACTTTATCATCCTCATGGAAATTTCCCCTTTCCCTCACAATGCCAACACTTCTCTATTTGTGTGTGTGTGTGCATATGTGCAATGCAAGTTATTTCTATATTTATGCAATTAAAACTCTTGTTCCAAAATTTCTTTCACTTCTTTACTTTGTCTGACATGTTTCTTTCCCTTCTATTTCGCTTAGCGTTGCTTGGGCTTTTTCGAGTATAAAACTCTTTTCCCCCAGCAATAAGAACTTTCTTCAAATTTCTATATTTGATTAATGATTTACAAAAAACAATATTGCTTTAGTTAATAAAAAATATCAATTTAAAGTAAAAAAAAAAAAACATCTTTGATATAATAAATTACAAAAAACTAAATATATTTATCATCTTTTAACAATAATTACTTTCTTCAAATATAAAATTACAAAATGGATTTCAAATTTTTACCAATTAATTGTTACATACTGTTAGCTTAAAAATATCTCTAAAAATTAATCTAGTTTTACCCACGTAAAAACAGACAATGTACAATTTTATAATTAATTTAGTAATGAATAATAAAACAATACTGCTTTAGTTTTTTAAAAAATATATCAATTTAAATCCATTATGAATATATGGTAAAAATGAATCAAAAATTTCTTACCCTTAGCTATAGAAATGATTGCTTATTTCTAGATATGTGAATGCTCAATTAAAAATATGTAAATATAAAAAAAAAAAATTAAAAAAACTATGGGAAAAGAAGCCTACACAAATTTGTTTATATTCATAGTGTAAAAAACACACAAAAAGAAAATAATAATAAAAAAACTAAAATTAGTACAAATACTGCATTTAAAACTGATACACAATTTAAAGCTTTACTATATTTCCTTTAAAATAAGCCTTTCCACAACATTGTCTGAATAAATACTAAGTAAAGATTTAATACAATTGAATCTAATTGATTGGGTTTTTGGAGCAACAAAGGCTATTGTCCTCATTAAATCCACGAGACAATTTTATTGATATTTTTCAAATAACGAATAAATAATATTATTACAATCTTAAAACTATCAACACAAATGCTATTATTTTATTTAAAGTTTTATGAAGAAAAACTAGGTTATCAGAAATCAGACACCCTTCCTTTTCGTTCCCAGTCACCATAGCGAGTAGGTTCAGGACCCCTAGGTCCTAGTACTTCGCCAGTAACAGGGTTTGTATGATCTGGAAATGGTGCATATGGACCTTCAATATCCTCCTCAGGAAGTTGAGAAACCTGTTGATCAAGTTTGCCAATAGGAGTTTTACCTCTTTTAATTTCTTTTGGATCAGTGAAAGTTGGTTGTGTAGTTGAAAAATTGTTTGATAGATATTGGTTGCATAGTGCTTTTGTTCCTGAAAAAAAAATATATATAACTAATAAAATGTCATTAACATAGTTCCTGAAAGGAAAGAAAAACAAGATATCAATCATTGGCATGGCCAAGTAATTTTAGTGCGTTTTTCACATGTTGTATTTTACAATAATGCAACTAATGAACTTTTTACTAACAGAAAGTACTACTGTACCACTCCTCTAAATGTACTACTATTGAACTGAAAAGAAATAATGATATAAACCTGTATCAGCACTATAAAAAAAAAATTTTACAGAAGCCACAAAAGCCTGGACAAGGTGACTTAACTCCTTGTCTAGGCATAAAACTCGCTTCTATGTATTTGTTCTTTTAAGTGTAACAAGGAAAAGTATATACAATTAATAATAACTTAACTACTACATTACTTAAAGTTTATTTAGCTTAAATAGCAAAATTCAGGAAAATTTGTAGAAAAATTCGGGAAAACTATGAGAAAATTTAAATACGATTCGGCTCATCTAGGGCACAAATGCGACCAAATGCCAAAAACCCGAGGTCAATTGGTTGCTTATTGGCTGAGAAAAAGGTAGGACAAAATATGGAACGAAGACGAAATTTGCGTCCTAATAGCGCTTTTGTTCCACTACGTGAAAAACGCGCTAATATAATGAACTATAAATAATTTTTCTCTTTTGATCAGGGGCATAGCTACCGCCATATCAATGATACTGGGATCCCCAGCTACAGGTGTGCAGGTATTACTTTTAAGGGTGTACAGTTTTGCTTAACATGTGTAAGTAAAAGATTGTAATATGTTAAGGGACCTCCAAAAAGAGGCCCTACCCTCCCAAGGAATTTCGATACAGGGCCCACTTAAGACTATCTAAACCAGTGCTTTTGATGCGATTTTAAGCTGAAAATTCTCTTTTTGCACAAAAATAAATCGAGAACTGAAGCAATAACATAACCTGTATTTTGGTAATTGACAAGCAATTTAACTATATTAAGTTTTCTTTGCAAGTCAATGTATCAACATAATAGGACTTTATATTTAGTCAATACATTTTTTTTCAAAAGTTTTAAGGAAACTTCTTAAAAGGTTTTAATAGTCTTTTGATGGTACTTACATATTGTCGCAACCTATCGGCAACATTACATGAAATGAAGAACATGGTTACCAATTAAGTGTATACAGCATACATAAAATTGGGGTTGCCAACTTGGAGAGTTATCCTGAACATTGGCGATTGCTACGATAATACACAAGTACCTTTAGAAGTTATAACATTACTAAGATTTAGCCCTTTTAGATATTATAGCAATGGATTGTTTTTCTTTGTATTCAAAAATGAAGACATAACACTCAGAGTTTGCAAAGATATAATCACTAACTTGCATGTTGCATTAAAATTACCTGATTGGGTTATTAAATCTTATAAACCCAAAAATTTAGATAAATTTGTAAAGAAAGAGAGGAAGTCCATTATGAATTATTTCATAATAAATAAAAAGTCATAAAAGTTAACATCTTTTCTTTCAAAATTAAACATATGCAACTTGAGTCCTGAAATTATTTTCTCTTTTGTTGTTTCCATTGTTTCACGTAATGTTTCAGGCAATAAATTTAATTCAATATGCATTCAATATTGCTGTTAAAATAAGAATTTCTTACATTAAAAGCAACATTTTTATAGAAAAACAAATCAAGATTAAGAAAAGTATTTGTGCATAAAATTTAACGCATAGAAGGAAAAAAAACTGGGTAAATAAGACATTTTACAGGGGAAAAAAAATATTTAATTTCATTTATATTTCTTAAGTATGTACCTTCTGTAGTTAGTTCGGAAAGTTATGGATGTTTTTAGATAAGTCGTAAAATATCAATATTGCATTAAAACAACCTCAGAAAATTCTGAAGCACAACAAAATTCATATGTTTACACAGTTTGATGTAGAAAATATATGAAAATAATGAAAACTGCATATTTTAAATTAAACATAAAAAATCATTAAAAAATACGAATTTACTTAATGTAGGAATTCTTTGGAAGGCACCTCTTCCCCCTAGAATAATTTTCATTGGGTGGAGCATTTTTGAATAGTTAATATAATTTATTTTTAATTATATCAAAAATTCATCTAAAATGTGACATTCGCACAGCAAGTGGATTACGTAATTTTGATTCTACAACGATTTTACATGTTTTACCGGAAAAAAGATACCGGATAACGAGAATTTTAAGGTTGCAATTGATGGCAACAAAAAAAGTATGGATACTGTTATTCCATAAAGTCTGATAGATAAAAGGAACAAACAAGGCCGGACGTGTAATGCGCAATTTCGTTGGCAGCACTTATTCCTACTTTTTACAGCCTTGGAACTCAAATTACACTGTTTTGGGGTTCCTATATTTGGCTCTCTATGAATTATTGGCTACTTTCAACATAATTAGAAAAAAAAGTGCAAAGTATTGTATTTTTTGGATATGCTGTGTTGAGTGTGTGTTTCAGTATGTGTGTATGTAATAACCTATTATAAATATTGTGCGTTTATTGTTTATAACTTTACTACTGAACAATTTCAATGTTTTTTCAATTTTTGTTTGAATTTTAAGATATAAATATGTTTTCATTGTTTATTTGTTGTATACAAATTCACACACATTAGAAATATGGTATGTTTATAAAATAAGAATTAAGATTAAATTTTTAAAAATATTAAGTGAAACTGGAAAAACAAATGTTGAACTGTACCTGTATTGTAGACTTAAAATAGAAGAGTAAAATATTTTAGTTTATTGATATATTTTTGATTATTTGCAATTTTTAGTAAATTTTTATTAATCCTTATAACATTTGAATCATTTTTAGCAAATTTTTTCTAAACAGACACTTGAGGATTATTGTTACAAAATCCTTTTAACTTTTGCAGCTGAAATTAAATCATATTTTCATTTAGAGCAATATTCTTATGTATATATATAGTATAATAAAATGAAAAAAAATAATAAGACAAAATTATACTACCCACAAAGCTAAATGATAGAAAACAGATTCTAAGAAACATAACTAGAAAAATATTGATATATAATATAATATTTATATATGTATATTATTCATAAAGAAAGAAAATTGTGTTTTATATTTATCTATATCATATTGACTGTTATAAAATGGTAGGAATTAGATGCATTGCCTTTTAAATACTGTTTAGAATTAAAATTATTTTCAGCTT
Organism: Trichonephila clavata; assembly: GCA_019973975.1. Classification (NCBI taxonomy): domain Eukaryota; kingdom Metazoa; phylum Arthropoda; class Arachnida; order Araneae; family Nephilidae; genus Trichonephila; species Trichonephila clavata. Next base: position 29,669 of record BMAO01010182.1, read on the forward strand.
ATGCTAAACAAAAATTGACTTGAATTGCATATAATTTTTCAGTTAAAAAACAGTCCAAAATTATGTTTATATTGTAATTTAGCTAATATATAAAGGGTATAATTTATTTTTCAGTTCTGTTCTTACTTTGCTGAAAATTCATTATAACCATTGTTCACAATAAGATTCACATTTCAGCTATGCTTAAAACGTGTGATTAAACTTAAAATTCTGTAGTATAAAACTGAAAAAAAATTATTAAAAAGCATAGTATTATAATCATTTCAATCATCAGTAGTATTGATGTACTTTTTTTAAAAAAAAATTTTAAAGTGAATTTCATGAAACAGTATTATTATTAATTTTTTTTTAGCTATATTGAGTAGAGATAATTTTAAAATAAGTTTCCAGTACTTCAAAATTAATTATTACTGGCAGGAAAATAATGATAAATTTTCAAAATACCTTAATGTATATTTTGCTTGGAACACATATTCCAGTAAAAGCAAGGTTTTGATATAGGTTTTGAAAAAAAAAATTTCTTACAGAATTCTTTTTCTAAAAAAATAAGATTTCTAATAATAAGAATATATTATTATTATTACATGACAGTGGCTGTTTTCTTTCATTGAATTATAGTTTCTTGAAATAAAAATTTGAATTTGATGTATTGAGATATACAAATTAAATATTTGTTTTAAAAAATGAGATTGATTTTTCCTGAAAATTTTACTTTAATGAAGAAAAATGTATAAGTTTTTCTTCCTCCTTTTTTTTTTTTAATTTGGGGGTTGTTAAAAAGAAGGATTAATACATTTTTTCTTTCTCGTGTTTAATTCCTTTAATAATTTCCTTTGAACTTGATTGTACATTATCCCAAATTTCCCGTTACTGTTCCGAATGTTCAGTGCTTGTTTCAATTTTTCACTACTCGGTTTTAGTCCCAAATGTATGGCATATATTTTTTTAATTATCAATGCTACACTGTCCAGAAATGCCTTCACTTAGTCCAATAGGATGTGCCAATTTCAGAGGTAGATGGAAATATAACTGCATATTTTAATAAGAACCTGAAGTTATAATTGTTCAAATTTTTAAAACTGTAAGAGTTCCCCATTTTTTCTTCCTGGCACTAAGGCTGCAACTTAGCCAGTATTTAGCACCATGAACAATTCAGCAGCTTTTGTAACAAAACTGACCTGACTTAAATAAGATCATAATAGAAAAAGATGCTCTGAAAAATATTCATACTTTTTATATTATGAAGGTACTTCAAAATAATTTAGAAGGGTTGCAGATTTATTATTTTTTTAAAAAATGAATACTGAATTTTAATTTGTTCTTTATATAAGTATTAAAAACATATCGTTATTAAAAAATAAAACAAAAATTGTTTATTTTGGTATAAATATTTCTTGACCAACATACTACCTCGCCACAGTATAACTATAATAAAATAATTTATTTGTAAAAAAAATCTATATATATATTACACACACATTTTGAACTTCAAAATCTTTGTCATCTTAATATATTGAAGCAGCTATTCATTTTGAAATGGCATTTTTGATAGGAAGGAATAATATTTGCTCACTATATATTCCTCTTAACTATTTTTATGTCAATATATATATAATTTAGTGAGGAAGTATTTGATGTTATAATTTACTGTTGTGTGTGTGTTAAGTAATTTTTTTAAAAATTGTTTCATATGTATAAAATTTCTATCAATATATGTATAAAATCTCAATAACTTGACATGCTATCTTTGTATACTTTTTATGTGGAGGATTTAATCAAATAACATTTCATTCTCCTAAATTCCACACCACCACACATTCACAACAGGAAGCTGTGATTTTTAGAATTTCAGTGTTGACTGAAATGTTATACTTCTTTGTGTATTCAGTTTCTTTTATTTTATTTAAACAAATATGTGAATGCAGTTTTTAAATTTCTTTTTTAAAACACTACTGTCTTTCCAACTCTAACTCAGGGATTATATTTCTGAAATTTTAAAAGCATTTTAATAAATTGGGTACAATTCAGGATTAATTAGAATTTTAAAACTTATTGCTGAAGTTATTTTAAAGTTCAGATTTTAGATAATTTCCACAGCCATATACTATTTCAAATTTAATGTATTATTGAACATTCTGTGCCTGGACAAATTATGCTCACAAAAGGGAAAATCACTCTTCCTTAGTTTACTAGAAGAAAGTGGCAAAATCATTGCTGTGTGTAACTCAGTAACTTTAAATTAAGGACATGAAAACTGAAAATGGATAATATTGGATTACTCCAATAATTCTCAGTCCTTTCTATTAAAAAAAAATTAATCAAAATAATGGTTGAATGTAAATTTAATTTGTCTTCTTTTTTTTCTCTTTCACTATTTCCATTTATTTCAAAGTGAATGCTTTTTCCTACTTTTGATTTTTCTATCATGTCTCTATTCAAATTAACTTTTCTGATATTTTATTTGGAGGATTGCTATGAAAGAGACGAAAATGTGGTTCTACAATATGATAATTGGATCCTCCTAGACTAGGAAAAGGGAAGGAATCTAAGGACCACTCCTTTGAAACTTCTCACTCATCTCATGCTTCACATGGGGGGAGGGGGACGACACCGACACTCGATTTTACGACACCGACACTCGAACACAGACGCGCCTTAATTAGCTTGTTAAAAAAACGTGGGAACCATTCTTCTCATTTCTTTTCCCCTGATTTATTCTTTTTGGCTAGATATTTTTAACTCCATATCTTGATTAGAACGAATATTTTAATTATATTACAACGCAAAATATATTCTTAATGTAAACGGATTAATAATTTTTTTTTTGAATTTTTGTAAAGTATTAATAACATAAAAATAGACATTTTAATCAATACTGAAAAATAATTGCTATTATGCATCTCTCTATGCTGTACATCAAATATTATCATTATTACACTTTTATTAAGTTTTTCCGCGCAATTTATTTGTGAGAAATTTAATGAAAATATTATTGTATGAAAAATATAAGAAATTATATCGAAGTCATGCTTCTATTAGAAGTCTATTTTTATAACTATTCGACGGTGTGTGAAAAAACTTCATGTAAGATTATAGCGAGATAAAAGGTCAAAAAGCAAAATGACAGAAGTAGTACATATATATATTTTACATTTAAAAAATATGAATTTTTTCGTTTACTTTTTTGCTGGTTCTTTTTTAAGTTGCTTTCTTAAAAAATGAATGTTTTAAAATCATTAATTAAACTCATTGTTTTTAAAATTTTTACTTCCCCTTCCCCCAAAAAAATATTAATTTTTTAAAAACTCGTAAGGAGGGAAAGTACTTTTATACATTGTAAAAATCAATTTTTGAAAAATATTTTTAAAAATTATTACAGAAGGCTAGAAACGTTTTAAAGCAAACGTAATCAATATCCAACAGTAATTACGCTCTCTGCAATAAAAAATATAGATGTGAACAGAAACTAATATTATAAAAAAAGTTAACAAATACATTTTTCGTTAATTTCTGATTGAATTTCGTTGGCTGGTCTCTCTCTCTCTCTCTCTCTCTCTCTCTCTCTCTCTCTTTTGTTTTGTTAATATCGCACTTCGAAACAACGTGAGGGGTATAGAGGTGACGAACTTCGTAATTTTAAATCATGATGAATTCAGGAGGATGACACCTGATTTGTCATTTTACTCTCCAGACTGTTCAGATTGGAAATACACTATTAATATTTTTTATTTAATATAGAGTTATATAACAGGGGCGTAGCTAGGTAACCAAACGCCTTGGTGCAACAACAACAAACAAAAAAAACACCGAGGGTCCTATTTTGATTGGACTTTATCAAGTAAAAATATATTAGTAATTTAAATATACAAAGCTATTTTAACATCAGCCCTTTATCATGATCTGCAGAATATAGGAAGTTGTCGTGTTAGCCTAGTGGACAAGGTAACAGACTAGTGGCTGGTATGTCATGAGTTCGAGCCCAGTACCACTGAAGACCCGCCGTGTAGGGGCGCAATGCACGTCAAATCTGTTGAGAGCTCAAAAATCCTCCCGTTGGTGTGGTAGTTAGGAGAGGTGATGCCAGCTCTGGCGTCGTCCTCGTCACTTGACCATGGTTCAAAATTACGAGGTTCGTCTCCAAAAGCCCTCGTCTGAACAGTGCGACGTTAATATTCACTCACGCAGAACAGAGGAAAGTAAAGCCACATACAACTTACAGGTATGTGTATGAGTTTTCCTGAGTAAACTTTAGTGAGATTACCCAGGTTCGATTTAACACGGGATAGACCAGGAAACGATACAAAAAATAAGCATGAAAATGATACAATATTATAATTATTTTTAAAAAACACCCCTGCAAAAGTGGGAGTGGGACAAAATTACATAAATCTATTTATTACAGATACGAGTTGTGGCGAAATACTCGAAGAGGAAAATAGCTTATTATGAATAATACTGTTATTAAAAAAAATTACCAAGAAGAAATAGCTTCCTGTGTAAGTTTAAGACGCATTTTTCATGGAACCTGAAGCTTATTTTCAAGTAACACTTGGAAAAATGAAAAAAATTGAAAAATAACATAAATTTTCAATAAGTAAATTCGCAACATCATATACACAAAGGAAAGGAAAGAGAGGCCCCTGACCACTCCCAAGGTGTTCTCTCTCAAAATTGGGGTGGAACCGAGCCAAATCGTACTGTCACCTACATGGTACTCAAAGCTACGGCTAACGACAGGCGTACAGTCTAGCTCAATGCCATGATGAATATCGTGGGCCTCGATCTGACTACGTCAGACAGGTGGCATTAGTAACAATAACAAGGAAAGGAAGGATTTTCTCTCTGAATTGTTTAAATTTGTTTTTAATTTTAAGAAATACTTAAATAGCAGATAAATTTAAAATTTTAGGTTTTTTTTCAGAATACACAAGCATTCTTCCGTTTTCAATTTTATAAAAGAATGTAGAACTATAATGTACATCCTTCAAAAGTTATCTAGTGAAAAAGGAAGAAAGCCAATCAGTTTTTATTCTTTTTGTGTCCATACTTTTTGCTATTGAAAAAAATTGAATAATTCCATAACAAAATTTTCTTTAATGCTTTAAAGTTTGTACTTAACAGAAAAAAAAGTGAAAAATAAAACTTCATATGCATTTTCAAAAATTAGCTTCAAAAATTTCCCCTTCATTTTGTTACAAGTAATCGTGAATCGCAATACAATCAACATCATATGTACCAAATATTCACATGCACACAGAAATTTGTAAAATCAAGAAGCTCCAAACAGTGTTATGCATGACAAATATTTATATCTTTTTTTCGAAACATGTAATTAAAAGATTTTAAAAGTACAAATTTTATGTTTTATTTAGAAATTAAAGATGCAAAATCTTACATAAAAGTTCTTAAAAATCAATGCTGAAGCACGCATAAAATACTTAGCAATAGTAAAATTCAAACATTTTAATTAATAAAACTGAACCGTAAAAAATATGTTATACAAAATTTATAAACACATTTCTGTTAAATTATATCTAGCAAAAAGTTTAAGTGAATATTTCGTATATAAATATAGATGCGATTTTTTTAAGATGAGCACTAAGAAATTTTTTTCCCTTAGAATAGATACGACAACTTAGGACTTCTCAGATTTTATAAATTTGGTTGTAATGGGCTTACAAAGGAAGGGCGGTCATCTATAAAGTTTTTTAAGTACCACCAATTGTCTCACGGAAAATATTAGGGACCCTCTATAAAGTCTGGTTTTAAGCCCCAAGCCGGATCTTACAAAGGATTACTTATTCGACATCAGTCAGTCTATATGGGGTCCCTTGAATCCTGGGCCTCCCTGCGATGCGGAGGTATACTTTAAGCCACTGAGTACTACTAACATTTTTTTAAAAAAATATATAAAATATATTTTGACGGATTTAAGTATTAAATAAATGGAATTAACTGATTAAATTTGATGTTTTGTGAAAAGTAGTGAAAAATAAATTAGCAGCTCGCATCAATAGGATGACGTTTACTGTAACGACCATTAATTAAAAAAATTGAAGTTAATTTATTATTTTCAAGTCAAAATGTTAACATTCGTCAAAAACGTTAATATTCTGGATAATCTGTGCATGTTTTCACTAAATATTTCAACGTGGTTGACAATATCATATGGAATGCATACATTTATTCCTAATAATGTAAATGAAAATGACTTTCGTTTTATATGCTGCATAAATTTGTAAGTCAGAGAAAATTTTAGTTTATTACAATAAAGTATTTATACTATTTAAGGGATTTTCTCAAAATTTTCTTCCTTGAATTACTGATTTCAATACACATAACATATTCATTAAAGGTAATATTAGTACTATAAATAAATGGTTTGGAATCACAAACAACTGAAAATTTTAATTTGGATAGGCGACGCAGGATTTCTGAAATGCTAGTGACAAATATGTGACACGTATCTCGTTTCTCCCATCCATATTACGCCGCCGTCTAAGGATTGCAAGGATCAATTTCGTTTAATATGAAGCATACTACGATATTCAAAACAAAGGGTCGTGAATGAAATCAAGATTCGAAACCATAGCGCATTTGGAAAGCCCATTTTTTTTTAGCCTGACCATAACCCAAATATAAATTCTAATGCAAGCAAATTAATATAAAAATTGCAATAAAACTTTCTAAACCTGATGAATTTTATTGAAACAGGTATGAAATGAAATAACCAGGGAGTTTGTGAAATTCATATATAGGATGAAATCATTTTAATACAATTTATGGTGTTTTCCAATCGAAAAAAAAAACCTTTTTATAATACTGAATTATCTGATGCCTTAAATTCATTTCATTTAATTTTTTTTAAAAAAACTTTCTTTTATATATTAGAAAATAACATTTAATGACAGATTCCAGTAATATCCTGAAATAATTTTTTTAAATAACACTGAGACTTCGACATTTATATAAGTGGCGTTCAAGATCTGATTCCAATACAAAGACAGAGACGGATTAAGTTATTTGGAGGACCCTGGCGGTAAAAGGTTTGAGGCCCATGAATTCAAGAGTAATAAACTAAAATAGTGAAAAGGTTCGTTAAACTTAAAATCTCGTAATAAAATGTATAGCTATATTAAAACTCAATTGCTCAAGATAAACCTTAACTTTAAAAAATTGGAAATTAAAACTTGGAATTTCGGATAATATGTCAACTGGCTACATGTGATGACCGTCGTCCTTATATAGGCCTAGTCGATTTGTGCAATTGTAAATCATACACATTTATTTGTTTGGGGTTTGTACGAGTATTTGACAACGTATGCTACACACTGTTTACTTTTATGCGTCATAGTTGGGGCCTACATTTGTGCAGAGGCTCAGGGTCTACTTTTGCGAAAGGGCCCAGGGCCCCAAGAAGTCTAAAGACATCCCTGCTTACTGTACTAAATATAAAGATGTATAAATGTGCTGTGTGTGAAGCCTTCTGTGCGTATAAATTGTACAAATCTTGTGGTAAGAATTGCTCAAGTTTAGGGCCCCTGGCGGCCATCCAGCCGCTTAATCCACCTCTGCACAAAGGCCTTAATTTATCAGACTCTAACTAGGTCTGGGCCTATAGTATTTGTATCTCGTGAAGAAAGATTACCAAAGAAATTCAAAATTGAAAGATTTGCTAGATTTCTAAGCAAAACGATGTTTGATATCAGTGGCGTAATGTACGCTCCCGCAACGTGTGTGTGTGGGGGGGGGGGAGCCCGGTGTGTTACGGTTTTGCAATTCTTTGTAAGATATGGCTTGGGGCCCAAAATCTGATCTTGCATGGAGGCCCTAATATTCTACGTAACGCCATTGTTAACTCGTAAATTTTTTTCATCAGATTATTTTCCAAAAACTCAATAAATGTTTTGTTTTTCAAAAAATTTAAAATTTTGCAATAAATTTCATTAAGTTCTTATGAATGTTTTTGTTTCATTGATTTTTATTAGATACATGAATATTTAGATCTATATAAATAAAATGTACTCTAATAAACTTAATTTTGGTGAAATATGTTTGTTTTTTTACTATATCCTTTAACACGAAAAAATATTTCATTTCCAAAATAATCAGTTTCGTGTTAAACAATTTTCACCGTATTCGGAAATATACGTATTTTTTTTTTAAAAAAAAGATTAAAAAACAAAAATATTAACAGCTAAACTAGTTTCATGAAAAATTTTATATTATTGTTATCATTCGAACTAGATGATGATTTTAAAAAAATGACGGGGTAATCTTTCAAATTAGCTTTGATTTTACTCGCAAATTTTTTCTCATTTGTGTTCAATGGAACAAAAATACAACTTCAAATTGTTTTCTCGGAAGACCACACCTCTAAGCGGATACTATTGAACCACTTTGACCAGATGTCTGCAATAAATGTCAAAAGTAAATTAGCCCCTTTTCAGAGGAAAAGGCAGTCAGACTCTCTGTCTCCGCTTTTTATCTCTAGAATCTTGCGCACCCTTACTTTAAGGTTTTGGTGATTTAACATCTCTGACAGAATTACTAGCCATTGTAACTCATTTGGAATTGTCCAATTAATATTATATGCATGTTGCTGCAATGACATAAAATCCTTTAGCTAAAAAAATGTTTTTTTTTCTTCTTCTTTTTGAATATAGAAACAATTATGAAGATTATAAATGTTAAGCTTTGGGTACATAGTGATCTCAATAAGGAAATTTTTCAATAAAATTTGTTACACCACCCTTTATACTGCACAAACCATTGTCTTTTTCAAATGGTTTTGGATCATATCTACTGTATTAAAAAGTGTTGTGTAACTAATATTGCTGACAGTCTTAGAAAAAGCAGAGTGCTTTTAAAAATAAATAAAATTTTAACTTGTTGCATTTCCCGTCATATAAATATTTTTTTCCAATTAATTGCATTACCCAATCTCTAATGCTGTAGAAAGTCTTTCACAACTGTTATACAATTAAAATGCATGTCACCACAGCAAGAAATTCCATCTAGCACTTTTTGAGATCAAAAAGTCAGACTTTCTAAGATGCAAGAATATTTGCTTCATATATTTTGGTTGATATACAGAACACATAAAAAGCAACCTGAAAAATTACAACTATTTAAAGTATTTATGAAACAAATGCAGTATTTAAAAAAATGGTTTATTACTGGACAAAAAAATAGCAAATTCTTATTAATATATCTATCCAATAAAAAAGACAATCACATTATATCATTACTTTCACCGTCATTTTCCACATTGCCCATGAAATATGGTGTATGGATGCAAAACCTCTGTTTCTAAATAGGTAAGGTAAATTTCTCAAGGTCTATTCCTTATAACTAATAACAAAAATAATATCGCAAAGATGAATAATTTATTATTAAGAATTATTTATACGTGTTAAAACATATTACTTTGGTATACACTTTTGCTTGTATAGATAGCAAGCATTAATATCCCTGATCCAATATATTTATTAATATTAGTGAGTGAGTTAGTGAATATTAACGTCCCACTGTTCAGCTACACGAGGGCTTTTGGGGACGGTCCGCGTAATTTTGAACCATGGTCAAGTGACGCGGACGACACCTGAGCTGACATTCCTCCCTCCTAACTAACTCACCACACCAACGGGAGGACGTTTGAGCTCTCGACAGATTTTACGCGCATCGTATCCCTACACGGCGGGTCTTCAGTGGTACTAGGATCGAACTCATGACATGCTAGCCACGATCCGATGCCTTGACCACTTGGCTACCGCGGCCACTATTTAATATTAGACACTTACCTGCAATAGAAGTGTACAGGTATTTTCTAAATTCGTTTGTTCCAAAAGTATGAATCAATTTTCTTTACCAAAAATTTTATTAATAAAGTATGATATAAAGGCACCGTAATACATTTTATTAGACTGCATCAGATGAATAATATACGAAACATGTAAATCTTATTCTTCATAAAATAAAATATACTCTGTTTTTTGGAAAAAGCTCTATTATCTTAGAAAATATTATAAAAACTACGGATGAAAAAAAAAAAAAACTCCTCACATATGAGCATTGAAATATAATATACCGAAATGTTTATGTGCTATTCATCCATAATTAGCAAATTTGTTTCTCTTGTGTAATTTTATTATAATAAATCGCAACTATGCAACAATACTCAATTATCTCTAAAAAGATTTTTTGTACTTTCTCTGAAACATACAGCTTATTTCTTTTGAAATTATGAATAATTTTCTACCATCTGTCTTAAATTTTTCTTTTGATATATTCGGAAATATACCTGTTTTTAGAAACTTATCTAAAAAGAAAGAAAGAAAAACTCATTAAAAACAAAAATATTAACAGCTAAGGTATGTGTGAGCTATTTTCATGAAAATTTTATATCATTGTATTTGTTTGAATTCCCCCCCCCCTGTGTCTGTACTTTATAATTTTTAGCATTTTTGATAGTTATTCCTTCGAGCAAAATAGTTATGTCTTTTCAGAACTTCGAAATAGTATTGTGCATATCTCATTACTAGGTACCATTTGAATTATTTAGTAGTTCCATTTTTCGAATAATTTAATACTTGCTAGTGTTTCAAATCTCGAACATTAACAATACGTTAAATAACTAATTGCATTTTTATTAAAAAAGTTTCCGTGCAATTATAAGTAAAAAAATATAGTGATATATTTTCAAATAAATTTACTCAACATTTATCACAAGTAAAAATGTTTTCATTGACAATAATGTTACACATTAATTTTATAGCAAAGATTCAAGCACATTTTTTTTCCTTCTTCGTT
>BMAO01010183.1:0-19311 GCA_019973975.1 Trichonephila clavata
TTTTATGAGAAGGGTGTGTAAAATTTAACAATAAATTTATTACAACTGAGAATTGTCAATATTTTATTAAAAACTCATTTATGTAGCTTTAGATGTTATAATATTCTTTCAATAGAAATGCCATCAAGCGTTTCTGTAAATTCTGAATTTTGTGGACATAATGTGCTTTCTATGAAATGCATGCACAAATGATACATAGCATGTTTCTTTCAAAAATATATGTACAACCATTTAAACAAGTTTTATTAATTTTTCACACTGTACTCATATTATCTTTCAAACCATATTTAATAATTTTTTAGGGAAGCACGGGTATGTGTATATCTGAATCATCATCACTTTATACGATTTTTCATCTACATTAATTATTTTGTTTGTTAAGATGAAAATACAATGTAAACATTTTAAGAAGTTTATCTTATCTTCCCAGTCCCACAATTTTTAGGCAACCACTTATTAAAATTAATAAATTATGCATATTACAATAAACTATTATTGCAATATGCATAATTTAATAATAAACTAAAATATTAATAATAAACTAAAATTATGCAATAAGCTATTTTAAAAATATTTTTTTTACAAGTTCAAATTATACGTATACAGTTAAACAATTATAAGGATTTAATTACAGAAGCCTGAGAAAAATAGCTCCACAGCCAATTTTCTTTTACAATATTTGAACAAACAACCCTATTATCCTATTCTTAATTAACTTACTTGGAAAACTATTAGTTGCCTTGTTTAAAACTGTTATCCCGTGAAATTGAAGTTTTGCTCTTCTCAGTCACTGAAATGTTTGTAAGAAGGGAGATTTTCGTATGGTTCTGACGAATGAGATCACATCTTCAAAACAAATAAGTGTCTAAGTATTTTGTATCCTTATTGAAGAATCAAAGTTTATTCATCTTGAATCAATATTTATTTTTTATTTAAGAATATAATATATTTTTTATTTAAGAATAATATGTTGCGAATGCGAAACAAGAATTAATTAGAATATCTATATGTATAAAAATGGATGTTTGGATTAACGATATCCCTTCACTTCAAAACCGTTCAACCGATCACTATGGAAACTCGCATGCCCATGTATTTTTTTTGTAGAGAAGATTTTTGTGCTATTATCTTTGTTGCAGCTCCCCACCAGATGGCACTGCATCATATGAACTTCTAAAACCTATGCGTCGTTCAATAAATCGCCAAGTTGCCGACATGGTTTGCCAAAAATGATGCCAAATTGGCTCTATTACCAACATTTTGCCTAAGTTTTCATTGAGTTGCCATTATATAATGTAAGGAATGGCGTTGCCAGCGAATATTACAATTTTAATATAAAATAAATACAACAGAAAGTAATATTCACGTATTAAACATCCAGATATAAATTATTTACACTATTTTAAGTGTTCATTACACAAATTTTGTAACAATGTGTTACTTTTGCTGAGCAGAGATCCTCTTTGGAAGGTGTTTTCAAAAATAAGCCTACAAGAGAATTAAGGAGCGTTATAAATATAAAAAAAAATCCTTTTTATCAAATATTAAATCCACAGACTTAAAATTTAACAAATATGGTCTTTGTTCAGCTGAGATATGCAAAAAGCTTTTTTTCCCTTTAATTTGCAATTCACACAAAATTAACTCAGTGGAAACTTCTTTATTCCACTGAGTATTTATCTGTATTGTTCAACTTTTTAATTCTCCCGTGAGAAGAACGAGAGTATACCAGCTAGTTAGTTATATAATGCGAACGAATGAATTGAATATTAAATTTACACATCTTCTCCGAATCGGGAATTACAACAGATTTTGCAGTGCATATAATAAACGCATTTTATTGATTCTTTGAATAATTAATCGTACACTGAGAACAGCTTACCTAAATGAAAAATCTTATGAAATAATTTATGAGAAGTTTAACTCAGCTTGTGATCTCTAAACACAAAAAAATTCTACAAATGGTATTAATATCTACTTTCTGGATCTTCTTAGTTGAGTTTTTCGGGAATTCCTTTATTAATGTAGAAGTGTTGTGACGGGTTCTTACGCGTTTCACTAACCTTCTCGTATATTCTTTAATGTTTTATTTATTTCAACCAATCTCCACCGGAGCCAAAGCGTGATTTATGCAAATGAGATATTTTATATAAGTTCAGGTTTAGCGAGTTAGAATTGAGAATGAAATGAGATGATGAAGTGTTTTCAAGTGTAAACGTAGATGTTGTGAATAGAATCTAACGCACCGTCGTAGATAAAATTAGTTCGTAGAAGAACTTCGGGAATAGCTGAAAATATAAGTCACCTCTTAAAGAAGGAATCCTACCTTAAGTTGACCCAATCAATCCTAAAGAACCAACTAGACGAACCTGCCATAGCATAAGAAATCAGGTTAGTTATAGATTTCAATTAAATATAAGTGTGTAGCTGTAATTGTACGCGTCGATCTTTCGTAGATTCAGATCGGATTCCGTCGTTCACGATTATTGAACCCTTCTCATTCTCCACTGTGTTTTTATTTTTCTTAAAATTGAATAGTATTTGTGTAATCTCTTTAATTAAGAAAAATCAATAAATAAGATTGATTTGTTAAAATGACTACTGAATTATTTAATCAGTCAACACGTTCAGATTTGGGTAATACCCGAAGGGGAGTTGAGAATCTTAAGGGTAGCGAGAGGCTACGACAGTGTTCATAATTAGCTTTCTAACTTAACCTCCGATTAAACTTTAGTCAGAGTTTTAATCGCTTCATCCGCTTACCGATTCACATCTACTTATATTTCAGTGTTCATTTGCAAAAAACGTGGTTCCTTCACAAAGAGAGGTTATTACAACTAATTTGATGAATTATAGCCGCGTAGGTTCCTTAAAAGAAATATGCTTGAGACATCACCATGTTCTTAAAATAGTTAAATAAACATTTAGTATAATTTATTTTGTTTGTGCAAAAATATGTGAAATTACTATATTTTCTTAAAATAATTTTTTGTATCTTCGTACAGTGGAACCTCTATATAAATCCCGAAAAAACGTTGTATGGAAAATTCGTCATATCGAGTTTCATCTTTCAATTTTCTTTATAAACCACAAAAAACCAATTTAAATTCATAAACACTACATATTAAAAAAGTAATTATTCACAATTCTTTGTAAATGAATAATATTAATTTTATATATTTTACCTATCAAAAATAAAGAAAGAAAAACTGCATGGAAAGTATCTTGACTCCTGTATCCACTTCCCGAAGAATTAATTTTGTTCTTTAATGCTCAGGTAATTACGTTTTGACATTTTTGAGCTACAAGAAACTTAGTTACCTGTACGACTGATCAACACTACAAATGAACAGATACTAGTTCAAGGACACGGGGACATGAGGCAACTCCACTGAGGGTGAAAGGAGATATCAAAGATGTTTCCAGTGAATTGGATGATGGTGGTTAAAGGTTGTTCTTTTTGGATGAAATACCCAGTATTCTAATCCTTTCCGCTATCTAGGTACCTAATAAAGCCATTTCAAGACTTATGACCTCCAAAAAAAGGAGTTAAAAGAAAGATTAAATTGAAAGTCCAGGAATACCTTAAAAAGGTGAGAAAAAATGAATCGCACACAAGAGAAAAAGTTCGTTAAATAGAAAATGCACTTCGCTATGGGGAGGTTATTTTGCGAAGAAAATCGTGAAATGTTCTTGGTTCCTGGAAATAGTTCGCTATGTAGAAAAATTCGCAGCATAGAGGTTCGACTGTATTTAGTTATTTGTACATACTGTATTTGTTCGAATCTACCCCATACCTCAAATTCTCAACGCGTGTTTGTGAGAAAAAAGTGTAAAATCACACCGTCCTTTAAAATGTTAGGTCTTATACATATTTGATTTGAATTACAACCGAAATAAATAAATTAAAAATATTAGATAAATATCATTTTCATATAAAATAGTTGAGACAGTTTAAGTAAGCTAGTATTCTTATTTTTTTTTTTTTTTGTAAATATATTGTGACATACAGAAATAGTAATCATGCATATCCTTATTTTAACACATTTTAATTACAGTGTATCTTTTTATTTTGTGTGCTTTAAGCTTTTTTAAAATAATACTCATGACAATCATATAATCTAATGAATGGCTAACATTTTTCAAATTGCTTTATGTTTTTTGAGAATGCATGCAATAGTGTTGCATTTTGTAATATTGCATGCACATGTTCCTGTATGATGTATGCATATTAGAAACATCTTGGATTTAAATATAGAGAAGGTACGAAATTCGTACAAATGCGTACAAATGGATGGATGTGCGCGAGTGTGTGATGTCAAAATATGATATTCACTTTTTCGAAAATTTACATAACTACATTTATTAAATATGGATACGACGCGGAATATTAAGTTTATTGATATATGTCTTATCAGCTGTGATGCAGGGTAGCAACATTTCTGTTGGAACCAAATATATTTCGAAACCTGATTTTTCTCAGAAAAGAAAGTATAAGAGAGCTTTCGAATTCCAAACCAAGAAATGAAAGACTTCGATATTTTCCTCTCAACCATATATTCAAGTATTTGATCCGTTTGGTGAAAAACACTCCTCGAAATTGATGCCAGATTATCTAAATATTTTTCTACTCTGCAATGCATTGAAATTTCTAGGTTCAATATTTTTCTATTCTAAAAATATTAAAATATAAGATATGTTTATCTTGAAGAAATTAGAGCTAAATTTTACAATGCCGGTTTTTATTCATAATGCAATTTTATATGATTTTATATATTTTCTTCCGTGAAGGTATGTTTAGAAATATTAAATATTTTTTTATTCTTAATTGTATAATAAAAATAAGTTTTGTGACTGGGTGTATTAATGTACTAAGGGTACAGGGTACGAATTACATATTTTTTTAAATTTAATGATTTTCATATATTTTTTGGTTGCCTCCTATGTGTTTGTATGATGCAAAACAGATTTTGTGCTCAAAATTTCATAAAAAGCTAACTATTTACTATTTTAAGGGGAAACGTATTAAGCGATTTTAAAATGCTACTCTTTCAAAAATTGACGTGCATATACGAAATTTGATTTACAAGTACGCCGATCTATTTAGAACCGACGATGGTATGGGTTTTGTGGTAACATGATTGGTATCCGTACAATACTTTTTTTCATTAATGCTTATTGAAAATTCCTTAAAAAATATGCAAATTATAAATTCAATTATTTTTTTTTAAAAAATAAGAATTACGCTTTCATTAAAAAATGCATACCAACTTTTATATCATGTACTATCAATAGCAAATGAAAAAAATTCCAAGTATTAGGCACAATAGAAAAAAAGCCTTAGCATTTTAAATGAAGTCATACTAGTTATTTTATATTTCTTAAATATGTCAGTTTAGAGTTTTGATATGCCTTTGGGATGTGAGTAAAAACGAACATCAAAGGTTATCTGCGTTTTTTAAACTTAGAGGTTCTAAATTTTGTGAGATCATAGAACATTATATAAAAATAAATTAGGCTAAAAAATTATATTTGATTCTTTGACCGATTTTTTTCAATTAAATTGTACTGTGTCATCTTAATAACTAACTAAAACATTGTGTCACTTACAATTCAAGCTCTCTATGTAAAATATCTAGAAGAAAATATTTTTATTGATTTAACTTGAGAAAAGTATCACTAAAATAACTATTTTATAGATCAAGCTTGATTATTTAAAAAAATATTTACGTGATAGTTTTTCTTTGTCCTATACATTCTGTCCGTGTACATCTAAATATGTATTTTGTTTTTTCGTGTGTAAATATTGCAATGCAATGCAATATTTACACACGAAAATGTTTCATCTAGCTTTCGCATTTAACACAGAAGATAATTGCTTGTTTTCTAAATATAATTTGGAAAAAAGAAGCTTGAGTTACCAGAATATAATCTTTAAGGAAAAGGTATACACGCGCGCGTGTTCTTTTAACCAAAATGAATGGTCATTTTAAAGGTATAGGTTGGTTTTGGTTTAAAAACAACCAATGCCTTATCTTTGTAACTCTTTTCTGAGAATCGCATAGAC
Source organism: Trichonephila clavata (assembly GCA_019973975.1). Classification (NCBI taxonomy): domain Eukaryota; kingdom Metazoa; phylum Arthropoda; class Arachnida; order Araneae; family Nephilidae; genus Trichonephila; species Trichonephila clavata. The sequence continues at coordinate 6,068 of BMAO01010183.1, forward strand.
TGTGAAAATCCATAAACATCAACCGTTCGAACAAACTATATTATATTTTCATAAGAAATGCATAAAATTTCTTTTCCCCCTTTATTTTATAAACTCAAAAATCTCCACTTATCATTAGAGGAACCTTACGTTGCATCCTGATCATTCGTATGGTCACTCTTTGGTACAAAGTGGGAAAAGTAACAGCCTAATATCCTATCCTTCAGAGCAGATGTAAAACCCCTTATCCCTTACCCCTTAAAAAAACATGACAAAACCCGAGAGTTCATTACTCGAAAAACCCGACTTGGTAGTAAAAATAATTGACAGGCTAAAAAGCACTAAAAATAGTTACTAATATAATCCATCAGCTATGGATTGATTACTTGTCCAACTCTTCATATGAGAATGAAGATCAATAGTCTAAGTAAATAATAAGTAAACACTTATTTAAACACAATATCCACAATAATATTACACTTAAACATCCAAAGATCAACAGGCACTCTGACGCTGATTTTAGAAATCTACGGAGAAAGGTTCACCTTTGAATAAACAAATTGAATCCAACACGTTCAATGAAATCTGTACAGATATCCACGATAATGATTACTCTAATAGTATGCATATGCTTTAATATAGGCAAGGAATTTCTAATAAGCTGATTAAATCAATGAAAGCTCACACTAGTAACAAAAATATCAACTAACGTATTGTTTGCTATCGTAAAATCTTCATTTTATGTATCAGAATTACCCCACACATTTTCTTTCCACTGCAATTAGGGGACAGTTAAACTTTCAAAAAAATTGCTCTAAGTTAATTTTGAAATGCAAACCTCGCAAGATAACCACATATACAATTCGTTTTTTGAAAAAGTCGTACCCTAGAAATGATTATACGAAACCTGTAAAAATACATTTTCTTAAACATATTTTATACTGTGCAATGTATAGGGGAAGTTTATTTTTATTACGATGTTAAAATAATAGATTTATTCAATTGGCCCTTAATCAGCTTTTGGCCCGTCTCTCCACTCCTGATGAGGCTGTAAATTTCACAGATTCAAGTTTTGCCCTTTTTGGCCCTGGCAAGTAACCAAGACAAACAAAATTCCTGAGTCCAGAGTTGCAGGAATTCTTGCTGAGCAGAATTCCGTCAAAATTTGTCTTTCAATGGGTGCCTTCTATTGTGGTCTTTGGGGAAAGGAAATGACAGACCTTTTAGCAAAAAAAAGCACGAATATTCTCCAAAGTTCTACTACAAAGCATTTTTACTCAGCAAAACTTGGAATTAATAGGGTTTATGCTTCCAAGATGCTGCTGCCAGTGATGCCAAAAATAAACCATCGAAGGTGCTAATAAAAACTTATTGTGTGTGCCTCGGACCCTCCTCGTGCTGTCGCTGTGACTGGGTTTAGAATTAGTAACTGTGGACACGACAGAGCTTGTGCTGATTTGTTTCGTTTTAATTTGATCACTCAATTTTTTTGTGTTTTGTGTGTTTCTGGACAAATCATGGACGCTGCTCATTTAGACGTGTGCTCTGCACACGTCTAGAGTTTGCACTTAAGAGAATGTACAGACATTTGCTAAATAAATAATAAATAAATAATTTCTTTGATTTTGTATAAATTCTGCTTTATTTAGTTAAAGAGATATATCCAGCCTTAGTAAAATAATAGAATTCTTTTGCAATGTAAACTTCCTAAATTTCAAGGAAAAATCTTAATATTAGCCGTAACTAATTAATATTTGATTGCAAGCAAGTTATTAGAACCGTATACAAGAAAATTCAACCCAGACAGTCATGTTATATAGTCACGTTTTCCCTTTACATGAATAAATTTTATGAATCCATGTGAATTCCACTTTTTCATAAGTAAATTATGTGTTCATGTTATCATTGTTTCTATAAAGAGTTTATATATATATATATATATAATCTACAATTTTTCTCCCGTATTAATACACTGCTGCATAGCCATTAACACCTTCTTAATTATTAATCATTTATTTATATGATTTAAAATGTGAAAGGAATTAATGAACCATTTTGATACTGAGTAATGTAATTTTATTTATCGAAAATGATGAAACTTGACTTTTTAAGGTAAGGAAATTAAGCATAGCAAGGATTAAAAGTAAATATTAAAATAATATGCACATTGAGACATATTAGTCTGTGTTTAATTATAAACAATTTGATAAGATCAGATATATTATCGGTCTGAAAGTCTCAATATATTATATCTAACGGAAACTAATTTGTGTGTGTGTGCGATGTAGGGGTGCTAGATTAAGGAATTGCGCCAAGCAGCACTTATGGAATTCAAGATGGTGGCTTAGTGGGAACATATAGCTAGGGAAATGAGAGTTAAGCACTTTTTTGAAATATATTTCAATATATTTCCAATAAAGGATACAGGAATAGACTAAAAATAACTAAACCAATAATGAATATCAATATAAAATAATGAAAATTATATATACTAATAATTGCATTATGTAATATAAGCGTGAATTCTAGCGTATAACTCGCATCTGTACTTTCCATTTGCAATTTTTAACTTTAAGTACATTCGTCGTATAATGCGCACCTCCATTTTTACGAAAAACCTGAAATGTAGCCCTCAATAATTTTATGTTTTGAAGAAATTTTTCGAGGTATTATTTTGAGCTTTAGAACAAAGTACTGTAGTTCTAGAAATGTAACCCTTTAAGCACAAGAAATGTCATTTATTTTATATGATCAGTATTTCGATCTATGTAGAAATCTAATTTTTTTCTATGCTATATCTTTTCCTTATTTTTAAAGCTCTCCTTTTTATACACGATGTATAACGTACACCCGTAAATTTCGATATAATTTTTGTGTTAAAAATGCCCGGTATACGCTGTATTTTACGATAATAATAATAATCGTAAAATATAATTTAATAATAAGTTAAAAAAGAATAATAATCGTAATGTATTATAAAAATAATTATGTATTTATATATATAATGATAATATAATAGTAGTCATATAATATAATAACTATATTTAAATAACACACACACATGCAGTAATATTTATAAATAAATCTATGTAAAATATTATGTAATATAATAATTATATTTTTCATATTATATTATAAATAAAATAATTACATAATATATAGTAAAATTAATAATGAATGTCAATTAAAAAGTTCTGAAAACTTGCAATATTCCAAATTTTGAGAGTTTCTGTATTGAATTTCATCGAATAGGAACTTTTGAAAAGGCATTATTAAAAAGTAAAATAAAGTTTAAAAGCTAAATGTGCAGTAATAATTAAAAGCATAAGCCTCATAGTCTTTTAAAAATAATAACCTTCAAATCTCCAAGATGATTAGAAATATCCATATTCGAAAATAGCACAAAATGCAAGAGAAAACTGAAAACGCTAGACTGAAGAACTATTGCAATGGAAATGGTTATAAATTTTTTGACAAATCGAATGAAAATCGTCTGAAATTATAAGGGTTACCGCCAAAAAAAAAGAAACCCAATGAAAATTAACTTCCATATACGTTAGCCCCATGTGTGTGTGTGGCAACCACATCACCAGACGATAAAAATACCAAGGTAACCACATTGTAATGTTATCGCCCAACTTGGCGAACATTAACAACAGCTTGGCGCGTAGTACCTCGATATCAAATTAACACCTATGTAACGTATTCTTACAGCAATTTAAATGGCTCAAAGAGGTTTGCCACCAATAACTTATATGACACTTTTAATGATTCGTTAGTAAACATCCATCTGTGACTCAAATAAGCATCAAAACGAAACAAAAAAGTTGATTTAATATAAATATTTACAAACATTCTGAAGTAAGAGTAGTTTTAGAAGAAAGTGTACCCATTGTTATTTTTGATATGTTTATAGAGTTTTATACATCATAATATATATATATATATATATATATATATATATATATACGATGTTAGAGATTCATTATGATACAAATGATACGTTTGTTGCGATGATAAAATTTTTAGTTGATTGGTTTGCACAAATTTTCTAAATTTACGCTGAAAGCTTTTCTTATTAGCTATATAATATCAGTTTTTTTTAATTTTAATAATGATATTTATTAAGTCAAACATACTGAAAAAAATATCCAACAAAAATAGTATTGAGGGGGAAAAAAATGGTTGGATTTGCTATAACAAATGCATTAAAATTTTCAAAACCAAGTGATTTTTAATAAGTTGTTAGCATTTTATTCTACGTGAAGCTTGAGTAAAAATGTCATTTTTTTTTCTTTGAAACACTCACTTTAATTTTCCTGTAACACGAAAATTACTAAAAAAAAATAATTTTTTTCCCCCAGTATTTTAAAGAATTTTTCATCAAAACATACAACAAAACCTTTTTACAAACATATAGCACATAAAGCAAAGCTGATTAGTCTTATAAATTTTAAATTAGCTTGAAGAACATTCTGATAAATATTCTTTTTTAGATGCAATTTAAGCAAAAAAAAAAAAAAGAGTAGAAAATGTTGATCATTTCATGCTTATAAACTTGAAAGTTAATATCGCTATTTAGACTATAGTAAATGTATTTTAAAGTATATTGCTAATGTATGAAATACGTTGAATATTGCATAATTAAAACGTGAAATAAATTTTTAACGGTCCTTAGGTATTTTATAGTTTTATTATTTTATAAAATTTATTTTTTCCCACAAGTAATAAAATGCTGCATTCACGTTTTCAGTAGTGAAAAACTTCTTTATGTTTCTAAATTTTACTAAAATTCACATTGCCGAGAAAGAGAAAAGTTGTTAAGAAACTCTTAGATATTTCCTTCTTTTTAAATATTTCACAAATTATTTCAATAGTTATTAAACCACTGCTTACATAATATTGAAAATTTATATGTATACAGTAATAATGTATTTCTACGAGAATTCTCAAAGCCTTTGGCACCTAGAGATACTAATACAGATAATGTGAAGTTAACAGTAATATGACACTCGAATAATGTAGCCATTTCACTGTAATCGACATTCATTACTTATTCGAATTCTAGGTATCCCAGCACGATATTGTTGCATATGCCATCCTTACCATTCAATATGATTTATTATATGTTTAATCATTTCTTTATTCGTCAGTTTTTCTTTAATCAAAGTCTATAACAAGCAATTTAATCTGAATCAATAAATTTTAAAAAAAGTATTTAGTTTCATAACATAACCTTTTATTTTGCAGTTTTTTGTAAAGTAATATGTGTTTTGTGCATATATATATATATATATATATATGAACAAAACACAGATTGGATAGGGAAGAACCTTTAGCCTATGTTAGTGAACCGCAAGGCTGCCGTGTCGTGCTCGGTTTCCTGCTTGAAGGTAGAGACAGTATCTGTCTCGGATGATCTGGGATCTCATTCAGCGTCGTTTCCAACAATTATTACAAATTTATTCATTTAAATAGGCCCAGTGACTCAGTGGTAGCGTATCGCGCTTCCACACCACAGGTCCGAGGTTCTGTCCTCGGGCTTCGCCAACATGTCGGAGGTTTTGACTGGGCAAGATTAACTCACAGCCTTTCATCCCTTCAATGGTTCGATAAATGAGTACCAAGCTTGCTTGGGGACTAACCGCGAGGGTTTCGCTTCAGACTGACCATACCTGATCTTTATATCTGCTCATACACTTCATCACCCAATGATCGCATATACTGAGATTGGCAGAGTAGATCTTAACCCTTATTGCGCCATTGAGTCTAGTTTAGTTTATTCATATATTTCAAAGAACTTTCTCACACTTTTTAAAGTAGTAATTTCCGTTTGAAAAAGGTAAATGTAGAGATGGCAGGTTCTATCTTTTTCATAATGCAACCAGCCCATTTTTGCAGCAATTGTCCACATATTACCTAAAGTCATAGTCAAATATGGGCAATTGTGAAATTTGTTTTGGAGCTTCTCTATACAAAACAGCAACAATAGATATAAGTTTATTCATATACCATTAGGAAGGCCATACTCTAAAGTTTGAAATATCTTAATTTTGGCAAAAAAGGAAGTGTTTAAGCGTAGTATATTTTCAGTTACGTGTTTGGGTGCTAACATGTCTGAGTTTACCGTACTAGCAAAAATGCACAGTACTTAGTTGTGTACACTTTGCAATTCATTTGCGTAAGGAAAAAAGCAGTAAATTTTCCCATCAAATTTTAATACATAATATGGCTTATTCGTGAATTCTGTCCTCTCTATTTCGTGTTTCCTTCCATAAAGCTAAAATAATTGTTTCAGCTTTAAGCTAGAGCAACACCTTACCATAAACGGACGTCACTACTGAGTAACGTATAAATACGCCACGAAGTAGATTATGTATAATAGTAGATGATTAGAAGAGAGAATAGTATATAATTGGTGTAGATGAAATTGCCAAATTAATTCGCTATGTACCCGTAGCTGCGTAGCCAATTTTACGACAACAAATTAAGGAAAATTTTCACTTTGTCAAATCATTTTTTATTCAGATGAGTACAAATTGTTTCTTATCATTTTACTTGCCTTGTATGCATATTGCGCGGTCATTTTTAGTATTTAACTTAATCAAGGTTTTGTGGTTGTGATTTTGAGCTCGATTCAATGCCTTCTTCACCAATGCTGCTTCCCCAACACTGGGGAACATAACACTGAGCTTGGTCTCTAACTCAACCGACATGAGGAGAAATTATCATGATACATATTAAGTAGTACTTTTAAATGCATCCTATTCCATTAAAATGGTTATTTGATGACTGCTGAAGCAACCAAAGTCCAAGTTGCCGTTGTCGCGTTCCGGCGGACGTGGGTGTTGATCGGTTCGAGTAAAGATCAGCCATTTTAATCATAAACAAACTTTTATTTACTCTTTTACTTAATCGTTGTGAACAATTTAAGAGGAGAACGCACTTTTATCACTAAATCCGAGGGACAATCAAGCTTAATGAATTCAAATCTAATAGAAATAAGAACACTTATCTTATTTCTTGAGTGCACATCTCTTCAATACTTGGGTAATCTTTGGATAATCTTCCAACTTGACTAAACTATACAAAATCCACAGTCGCTAACACTATGTTTTCTTCTATATCTCCATTTTCAACCATCGAAGGGCCTACTCTACGATTAACACTTACATGGATATTGTAATTTACAAAAAAACCCGGCCATCTTTACATAAAGTGGTTTTCAAATGATATCACAGTTAAAAAGATTATTTTGCCCAAGAGGATTAGCGGAAACTTGGATAGACCTGTTACACCGTGATCATGTGCAGGTATATAACTGTTATTAATTATGGTATTAATTCAAATGTTAGCCCTCAGGACACAGGAAAATATGAAAACAATTTTATCTTTCATACTTTCTACGCAAAACAATATTTTATTGACTGAATACAAATACGTACAGCGTATATAGAGCATTATAGATAACACGTAACTGTATTATTTGTCGTGATATCCTTAAACAATCTTCATAACACAATACATAAATATTACTGTGAACAACATTATTGCTTAAAAGAGGTATCAAAGTTAAAATTTACTTATAATTTGCATTACTATCACGAAATTATCATACAATCCTCATTTTCTGCTATCTTGAATATATGCGAGACAATAATTGCTAACGAAGTGTAGTTATATGTTTGTTTCGTTTGCGGAAGAAAACTCGACACTGAATTATAAGTCGTTACAGCACCCAATTTTCCTCATTCAGTACAGTTGAACTTTTATTATGTATATTCTACGAAAGTAGTGAGTAATAACTGTCTAGTCGTAGTAATAATGCCACGGAATTATATGATTGATCCATACTAAGCAATTTACTAGTTTTGTAGTAAATTCAGCATTTTTTTATTATTATTTAATGAAGAATGTTCACTATGCATTTGTTATTTCATCTGATTTCACAAAAAATGCTAATTTTATTTGTCTCTCAGTTGAATTACATTAATTTTTATTAATGTTGCAATTTGTGTTAACTGTCACAGCTGTCTCTCATTCAATATTAAATAGTCTAATCGCAAATTCCAAAAATGGAAAAAAACATAAAAAATATTCACATATTACTTGTTATACGACATTTTATAGTATTTTTATCCGTATGAATTAGTCATTACTTATTTTACAGAGAAACAATACGTTTTCCTTCCTTTAACACAAGAAGCGCCGTTGGGTCATTTAGACGCTTTTTAAATTTCCTATGTTTTATTACAACATACAAGCGAACACCATGGCTCATATTTATCAATTTTTTTCTAAAATTCTCCATGCGTACTGTGACTAGTTTTCATATTTTCTTCCTAATTATTAAAATTCAAAAACATAGAAATACCTAAAACACCCAACATTGGTCATTTTAACTTTCCTCCGAAAAATGATATATTTTCAAGTGAAAGTAAGGTTTCCTATTTCAAAATGTAACATTTTTTTGTGTATGCAAGTGGAAACAAGCAACAGCTAACTTGACGTCTAAGAAGTGAAAAGTAAACTGTAATTTGGCTTTGTTTCGATGGAGCATAGAGATGACTCTAGACCAGTGATTCCCAAAGGGGTCTATATGGACCCCCAGGGGTCTATGACGACCTGCAAGGGGTCCACGGCAGTGAAAAAATATTTTGGGGGTCCATGAGGTGTAAATGGGGGTCTACGATAGCCTAAACCAGATTGTGACTTTAATTTTAATAGAAAATCTAATAAAGTGTAAACCATATTTACCTATTTAACGGCTTTATTTACTAAATTTACTGGGGTTAATTTGAAATTACAAGGTGGCAGCACACATTTTATTAAAAAAGGTCCATCATTTCAGTGTTTCTTGCCAGAATCAAGCTAAAGGAATATAAAACTGGGCGTCGTGAATTTTAACAGTTTCTCAATTTGTCACAATCTGCCAGAAAAATGACGTTTTAACCTTTCAACATTTAAATGCCTTTTACTCAGGTTTTGAAACTAGGTTTGAGAATGTTTTGACCATGGTAATATCACAGTAAGTAAGGAATTCATGTTGTCACATTAAAAAAAAGCAAAAAGAAAAAAATGTCTGATTACAAAAGGAACTTATTTTAATAACCCTAACGAAGTTCTTAAAGTAAAGTTTAGAAATGAATGTCAGCAATTTTGGCTTTAAAAAGATATACCTGTTATTTTTTCGAATTATGGAACATCTTAGGAAAGTTTTTAATTGCTTTTCCTGGAGAGGAGGAGTTTCAGCATGGTTGCCAATCTCCAAAATAAAAACAGAAAGAAAAAAAAAAAGAAAGATTGATGCCAAATGTTAAAAATGTGTTATTGTGAAGCACCAGATTCATCCCACCCATTAAAAACATTTGTTTGTTGCTCATTTATTTTATGTAACAATTATTTTATATATTAAATTAAAATTTAATTAACTAATTCACATATGTTTCTTAAGTTTTAAACACACTAATTAACTCCAGTTAGAAACATAAAACTTTTAAAATAAGTAGTGCTATAGCAGCTGTCAAAAAACATTTAAGTTGATAAATTTGCAAAAATTTAATATTAGGTAAGAAACACAAAACCGAAAAACATGGTAAGGGGTCTACGAGACAAAAAAGTTTGGGAACCTATGCTCTAGACTAAGGGTCGGCAACCTATGGCACGCGGAGCAATTTCTAGTGGCACGCCACCACTCTACAATTTATAAGATATATACTATATATAAAGCTAAATCGTTCTGTCTCTTCTTTCATCCCCTCGTACATTTTTATATAAAGGTTATTTTTCATTTTCGATTTTTTGATATAAAACGATTCTGCTGAATCAACTTGCTTGTAGTTTGTATGCTTTATGTAAAAGAAAACATCTTCGGTTTAAATGTGACTTACTATTAGCATTAAATATTCAACACAAATAAAAATTATTGAGTAATACTTGCAAAATTGAGAATCATTCATCACGGCTCTGTAAATAAAAAAGTAAGTAGTTTGTCTTTTACCCACCAAAAGTTTGGGCACAGACGGAAAAAGAAAAAACAAATGTCTTAGGTATAAATCAAAATTCCGCTTAACAGACGTTTTCCATCGGAAATATATTAAATAAAAGTAGTTATTCCATCAACATATTTAACTTGGATTGGAAATAAATTCTGTGAAAAGAAAACACACAATGATGTGGGTTAATTAGGCAAGTGAATCAGATTTCATAACAAAGGTCCCTTTTAACTAAATATTAAGAGAAAATATAATTTTTTCAGTGTTGTGCCATATAAGTCATAATTATTTTATGTTTTACTTTTGGAGCAAATTAAGCTAATAGAAATAGATATTAGAACACATTTTTCATGTTTTCTATTAGTCACGACGATATACGAATACCGAGTATGAATTCAGTCGAAAGTTAAATTTAGTTTGATGCAAGACGTGATTTTTTGGTCACTTTTAACTTTGTCACGTTGTGTTAGTTTTATTGTGAAAATTTGTATATTGTTTGTTTCATCATTGTGCCAGTTAATAGTTACATATTGAATCAAATGGCGACTAAAAAAGAAAGTTTGATGTTCGCGAATTCCAAGATTCTTGGGCTAACGAATTTGGATTCATACAACAAAAAGATCGCTCTGTATGTGTGCTTTTTCCAGTGTTTCTCAAACAGTGGAGCGCCCCCTAGTGGGCATGATAACTCTACGAGGGTCGCGCGAGCATATTGAAAATTCGAAAATAAAAGATTATTTAAAAAATTATTAATTTGCTGAAAGTAAACAAACAGAATACATTCTGACACAATAAAATATAAAATACACATTTACACTGATATAACACTTTTATAAATGTATCAGTACTGTACAAAGTATTTTATAATTAGTGTGTAACAATACTAAGTTAACAACAAGTTTGTTTATTACCAGTGACCCCAAGGCTTATATTAACACATTTACAATTAATCCCTCAACTGCCGATTAAAGTTACATGATTCACTCCCCAATGCCACCATTTTCCACGTAGACACGCTAATGTGATTTTTTTCGGGAAGGGGGGGGGTCAAATATCCTCTGAAGTAATTAAATCCTTCTTAAGCATTGTAGATGCCTTTTATTGCATTCCAAAGCCTTCGGAATAATTTTATGGATAACATTTCACAAAAAAGAACGTACTTCGGAAAGTACGTCTAGAAAATTAATGCTTTGGCTGAGCGAGACGTTTATATACGACGGTGTCACTTAAAAGGTTAAAGTCGTATTGTAGCTTTAACGTCAAACAATAACATTATTGAATTCGATACATTGTTATTGTATGGAGGGGGCGCGATGAAAATTATGAATAAATATTGGGTCACGAATATCGAAAGTTTGAGAAGCACTGATTTACTCTGAGCATTTTAATTATTCTCTGGAATATGCATGAATTCAGTGGCGCTGACATGCTACAGAATTTTTTGAAGCAAAATAGTGCTGCTAGAGCTGTAGTCAAAAACTGAACACGGTGAAAATGTTTGTGTTGGTAACTAGAATTCATAGAATGCGTTTTGTTCTGAAAAATGTCAGGTATACTGTGGAAGACTCTTGCAATGTGATTTGCCCTGTTATTTGCAAATGAGGGTGCTGACGTGAACATGAACATTTGCAAGAAGGAGGCAAAACCTTAACAAGTCTTTCTGTTAACGATAAGTACATGTCATCCACACATCCAGTTGCAAATAGACTAATTCCTTTTGCTCTTCATAACATTGAAACAAATCCTGCTTCAGCCTAATGTTTGACAGTGAAAGAAGCAAAACACAAACAGGTACGGTTGCTGAGGCTGGGCGTCATTTCGAGGATGACAGCAACTGTATGCTATATTTTTCGCATTAAAACATGCATGTGGCGCTATAGGTCATTTACAACTTTGTGCAGATGATTTGTGGTGTAAAAATTGAGACAGAGAATCTCTCAGGGAGATAATTACACGTAATCTTTTCCGTGGCAGTATGCAGTTTCTTGTCTATGAGATGTGAAGTAGTTGAGTACCCGACCACAAACAAATTTAAATCTGGGGCAAGTGGACATAAAATCTGTTATTTGTGCTATAATTCTGAACAAGAAGTACCAACTGATGAACGATTGTCGACGTGGGAATCATTATACAGATATATAAATCTCTCTAAGGAACCTCTAAATCTCAAAGTTATGTGGATGTTCATATGTATACTCTAAATTTTAGAATTTACATACACGCGCGAACGAACAACTACTTTAAATATATTTAAATTACACTTAAAGTCAAAATATATTCATCTCGATATAACTACTAAAATATCATATAATATCGAAAATTATGTCAAGCAGATTCATTAAATAATCTTCAATCATTATGACTTTTAAAAAATAAATACATAAATGTGCTGCAAATTTGAATTTTAATCTTCTGAAAAAATGTATGATTTATTCATTATATAATTTAACGCATAAATAAAAATTAATTGTAAAATATACAAAAAGATTCTCTTTTCATCATTCCGTTTCGAAAAAAAAAACAATTAATGGTAGTCATTGTTTAAAGAGAAATCTTTTTACTTCAAGCAATTTTTAGTTTCCTAAATTAGTATACAGAGGCGTGTTGTTTCAAAAATACGAAAGCTTTGAATACTTAAAATATCAGTTACTAGAATAAACGATTAGTGTGATACACTATAATTTAGAAGAACAAAATCATGAATTCAATCACTTTTAGATAAATTGATTTTTGTAAATTTTCCAAAAATCGTTATTGAAAGCAGTAAAATAAATTCTGATGAATTGAGGGTAATGTGAAGTACTGCTTAGTGAAATACGCACAGACTTGACAAACATAAAATATTTGTAGAATATGCTGCATAAAAGTCTCTTTTTTTATGAAAAATTACATCTTTAGTATTCTTATCGTTCACAATAATATCTTATTGGAAATTTAATTCGAAAGTTGATAAGTTTTTCACTCCTGGCCACAAAAAATGCAACACCTTGAAGGAAGCATGTGAACCATGTGAAAATTGCATCATGTCTTGGCGGTGATGAAATATGCAAATCATTAGCATCTAGCATCATAGCACAGACGCACAATACGGGTGACCGTAGCGCCACCCGCAAGCGCTGTATAAGAGGAGAAAAGATTGGCAATTTGAAGTATGGCAATTGTATTTTCATCTGTTATTTCTTCTTCTTTTTTTGCGTAAGCTGTTTCCCTATGCTCCGAGGAAGACATTGAGCTTCTTTTGAATAAATTTCTGAATTCGATCGAGAAAAA
>BMAO01010184.1:0-15593 GCA_019973975.1 Trichonephila clavata
ATCTTTTCAATGGATATATCTGTTATTCTTTGATTAGGAAAGAAATAACTGAAAACGTTTATCAAAGCGTCTATTCATTGCATGTGAAGCATTTCACCTCACATGCAATGAATAGAATTTTTTGTCTATCAGTTATTTCTTGAATACATTACATTCTTGTAGTTCTACACTAAGAGGAGAAATTTTTCACAGTAAAATTTTTGCGATTTACTTCTAGAGTGAGCATTATTTAAACGACTATGAAAAACGCAATTTGTAAATTATAATATAGAACATTCAACAACGTTTCTGGAACAAATTAAACTTTAAAATTTATAAAAATTATAACATCGATTTTCAAATTTTATAATGAATGTAACAAAAATCAAGCCAATTAATTAACTTTCTGATAAAATTAGGCACCATATGCCTTTCATTTTTTGTCTTAATGCGTTCTCAAATAATCAATTGATATTTAATGTTAGTATTTAATTAATAAAAAAAACTTGCGAATCTTTCTAATAAGTGCAAAAATTAATCTCCCATATTAACGACTCAATGTTTAAAGTAAATATATTTTGATTTTGGATAGTTTTATAATTACTTTGTTAATAATATAATTATGTAATAGGTAGTATAGTTACTTTAATTAATTATAATGGGCTTTGAAATTATGGTTAGCTAGGCTTGCTAAAGTTTATCACAAGCTACATTTTTTAAGAAGATTAAATTAATCATTTTTCTAAGAAAAAATTATTTTTATTTTCCAGAAGTTTGAATTTTTTAAAAAAAGACTGATGAAACTTATTCTGTAAAAAGAGTAAAACTTTTCTAAGAAATGAGTAAAATAGTTTCATTAATAAAATGAGACAAAAATTACTTGAAATACAAGAGACAAATAGTTGTACAAATAAAAATTTATTACATGCTAACACTTTTAAATGGTTGATCGGTAAATACAATTTCTACTTTGAAAAGCATCTTTTTTTCCCAAATTACCTCATGAAACAACTAACTCCTTTTTAAGAACACAGCTTTTCTGTACTGTAACAGCATGAATAGTCATAGACTTTTACATAGTCATATATATATTATCAACTAGTTGCACAATACTTATATATATATATAATATATATTTACACACACAAATAAAAATATACTTTCAAAAAACTACCATAAAATTGGTTTGCTAAAATCTAACCTAAATGAAACACAAAGACACAAATGCTCTAAAACATATAAAAGCTACAAAGCGTAGGACAAACAAAATGTAACAAAATGAAGCCACTTATTTTGTGAATAACAGCCTACATTAAACAGACTAGAATATTATTAAGTATTCATTCTAAGAACTTATAATAAATCATTCGTAAAAAAAAATATTTTCCTTTTGATATAGTTGTTTTTAATCTAAAATTCAATCCGCATTGTTATCTCTGTAGCGAAAATGAAAGTAAGGCTTAAAAGTTTGCCAAATAAAACTTTGTCTTATATGAGATAATTATAAGATTTTAGTTTAATTCACTTTATTTAATTCAAAATTATTCAGCATAATAGTCTTGCAAATGTAGGAATAAACTGTTGTTATCATTATCTAAAGTTATATATATATAACTTTAGATAATACACATCTCGTTCTTCACTAAATTATGTATAACAGAACTGATTACTAGTTTAAACTACCATTTAAACTAGAAGTATTTAACATATTTTAATGAAAATTGTATTTCATTTACATGAATGAAAAGTAACAAAAATGCTGAAAAAATAAAAAGAGTTCTTGCAACAACTACTATGATGATGAACGATTATACGTGTATGTATCGAAAAGAATGGTTTCTAAATAAAAATTTGTATCGGGTTTCTCAATAAATGAAAATGCGTTTCATTTTACACCATCTATTATAAACTCTTTAATGTTCTATAGATAATATAAATTACTCTCTCATTATTAAAAAAATTTATGAGTCAAATGCATTTTCAACATTGTTCTTTTTCTGCACTTTCAAATTGCACCATTTTTTATTTAAAAAAAAAAGAAAGAAAGAAAAATATGCTAAACTACGTACAAAAACATAAACATTCTAAAAATTCAAAAAATTTGTATTATTCTTTTCCTGCTACATTGGCACGCATAGAATTTCAGGTTGCTACTTTTGATTCTTCCTTTCTCTAACCATAGTTCCTTTACAAATCTTTAAAAGCATTAATATATCCATCTCTAAATAAGTATTCAAAAGTACCTTTAAAAATAAGCTGAAATTCTTTCAGTTAACTTTATCCTATATTTTTGCTCATCAGTGGTTCTCGAATTGCGCTATAATTTGAAACCTTAAAAGATCACAGAAAAGTCTTGTATGGCTGTACAACATTCGCATTCAAATAGTGTTGTGGGTTATGCTTTGTGTTTATCATACTTCATTAGAGAAGTTTTTTTTGTTTAATAGTTTGAAAATATAAAACGTATTTAAGGTAGTTATAAGTAGTATTTGAAGATAAACTTTACTCGTTAAATTTTAAAAAAATGTTTACCTCGCTATATAAAAGGAAACAAGCTTTAAAAAAATTATAGTAATATTTATCGCATTAATCCATCAAGAGGTACTGAAATGATTTTTGTGCGAATTAATCCTATTGCATGATTTTTTTTCGAGAATTTCAAGCAATATACGCATAATAAATTTAACAAGTTAATGGAAATAAGCTACATCTCCTAAATCAAATGGGCGTGGTTTTTTTTCCAACAACATTAAAATACCTTCCTTTTAAGTTTTCATTAATTTTTTGCTTTTGATATAAATATTATCTACTTAGCAGGTAATTATTTCTATAATATTGATCCACCTCTAATATTCTTTGAATTTCACTAATGTTTAATTTTAATACCAAATTTTATTGGTATAACCTAATGAAAATTGATTTTCTTACAAAAGTTTTGGCCTAAATAACTATAAATTTCATTATTTCTAATCTCTTAAAAGAAGTTTATTTACAATTGCTATTTTTCTGTACAAGCAATAAAGCTCATTTCCTTTAAGAAAAAAAAAACTGCCTTTTTTCCCTAGTAAATTAAAATATTAATGCAAAACTGCAATCCATTCCGATTCTATTCTATAACTTAAATACAAGTAATTTTTAATTTTAATATGATCTTTATACCTTTTAAAATTGCAATATTATATAGCTTATAGCTTGTATTCTTGAAGGATTTTTTAACAAAGAAATATTATTTATTTTCCACTGAGAATTTTTAAGAACCACTGATTTAAACTACGAATAAATTCCCTTCCTCTTTGAAACACTGTTTAATAGGTGAACATTTACCACCAACGCTGTTGGGGAAACAAATGCGGATTGTAAGTCGGCACTACATTGTTCATACTCATGTTATAGGAACTAATGCAAGAGTTTGAGACACAATTGCTCATATTGGTGACTCCAGCTGCTGCCAAAGATGTCATGGACGTTATGGATGTTATGGAAGGCAAATCGTTGTGAGGAGACGATAGTCCAATAGTGTCCTGATGTTTTACCAAGCTATTCATTGCTGGCTGACATGGTTTGCCATCACGCACCAAAACAGGGACTGCCACTCGACGAGGTGATGGCAGATGTGTATGATTCAAGTCCATGCCTTTTTCCAGTCGAGAACGCTTACTTTTATATCGATGATTTTGGAACCAGATTTTCACTTGAGTGGGAGTCAATCGGATAATACTTGCCAAGTGTTCCCGTTCGGGGGCACTTAGGTATCTTTGCTGCCGAAAGCGTCGTTCTAATTCAAAGACCTGAGCCTTTGAAAAGAGAACTCTTCGTTTCCGTCTTTTTTGAGGAGGGTTATCCTGTCCACTGGATTCTTCTCCTTTGTCGGATTCACTGGATAGTTTGTTGCTGGATGAGGCTTGCATTATAGGTGAAGTCATTGAGTTTTTGTCCATTACTCGAGAACATATATCGATGCTTTCTTCGGAAGAGGAGGAGTACTGCTCGATGTTTTCAATTCCAGCAGAAGACAGAGCTTCTGTAGGATCCACCAATGACATGGGCACTTTACAAGACAGCTGCGACACAGAACCCACATTGTGTGTTCGTGGAGGAGAACCACTGCTGTGCACATCATTCCCAGATGCAAGAGTTGGAATGCCCTCAAGCTGTAAATTAAAAGCTGAAAAATAAAAAAAAAATTTTAGAAATCTTGATTTTTTTAAATATAATACTTTTAAAACTATTTATTGAAAGCGAATGAATTAAAAAAGTGTTAAAATGCTTTACTTTTCTACAAAAATATGATTACTGTCAATATATAAGCTGTTTATAAATTGAAACATACTCTCTTTAAAATTAACAATTTTTCTACAAATAAGATAAGAAAATTTTTTAAAGCGATTTCAAAATTTTTAGTTTTATATAAAGTTAAATATTTTTTAATTGTTCATATAAATATAATAAATGCATAACACTGCGTAAATTATATGATACACTTGCTAGGCAGACAGGTTTTTAATAATTATTGAGTAATAGTTTTGAGAAATCATCCTATATATAAGTAAAATTTAAAAAAAAAAAAAGAAACCTTATTGAGAAAATAGCATTAGAAATTCATTCATAGTTTTTTAAAATGAAAATTTTGAAGAGTAAATTCTAAAAACTCTTGAATCATACGTACGATCTCGTTCCTTCTTTCCTCGAATGATTTTTTTTAGGGGAGGGGAAGGTCATTTGTTTTATCCTGCTAGCCTCAAAAAAAAAATAATAATAAGGACTTATTTTGTTTTTTAGTGTATTATGTCTAACCATGTATATGAAAACATTTCTGGATATTTTTATGCTAAGTTTCCCTAAAATAGTTATAAGAATTAGACTTTTATAATTTAACATTCCCATAGCATGACGTGTTGTGATGAATTTGGACAAAGAACATTAGACCAGTTACTGCTAGATTTAGACTGCTAGTGTGTGTGTGTGAGAGAGAGAGATTAGGAAGGCACATCGTTCTACAAAATGTTCTTCGATACCAGTCCCTTGCCAGCACATCTCTTTACCGAAACAAATATTCAGATCATTTCTAAGTTGATTAACTGATAGTTAACGCCATATTACGAAAGTGCTGGTGTCTGAACTATGGTTAAGGGATGAAGACGACATCTGAGTTGGCAATCCATATTTCCCCACTACCCAACAAATTTATTAACTACATTCCTTTTTAACACGCTTTTATAAGTTTCACTTGCATGTAACGGAATCTTGGAACTCGATTTTCACCCACTTAAGTATCCGACTACGTTCGGAGACCTATTTTTTTATTTTTCTAAAATTCACTAAAAATTTTACATTTTTAATTTCATTTTTTGCACTATGATAAAAAACACAGTTATAAATAATATACATACATTAAAATTTACAAAAATTTAAAATTTAATGAAATTTTAATGAAATATTAATTAATTTTTTAATTTTTTCAAAGGCTCTATTTTTAAAAATAATTTATATTTTACAAAAAAAATTGCTGCAGCACATTTTTCAAACACATTTCTAGAGGTTGTACTACAAGTTTTAAATTATTTTCCTTAATCAAAAGTTATAACTAATCGAAGCTACAACCTATGAATTTCATTCAAATTTTCGATACTTTTATAAGGAAATCCAACTATAAAATCACTAAAAATTGTTCAATTTCTTAGCTGCTAGTCCAACCTCTAGATAATACTATTAATAACATTTGTGTAAAATTTCATACAAGTATCTCTATTGGCTCTTTAGATATCACATTTGAAATATCAAGAAATTTACAAAAAAACAGTTTTGAGAAAAATGCATTTAAACTTTATAAATGTAATTTCAAAACAAAATATCACGAGTATATTACTAAAACTCTAATGATTTATATTTAACACCTCCACTCCTTGCTATTTTATTAAATTTTAACTTTCTTTGGGCCCTATATTTTTTTTCTGGCTGATTTTTAAAAAGGCAAAGAATGTTGTGTCGAGTCACTGTGCGAATGATGGCAAGAAATCTGTCATCACGCAGTGTATAATAATTTGCATTTATGCCAAAGCTTTCAAACAAACAAATAAAAGCTTTGTTAAAAATAATGACAGCAATATGGGTACCCAAAGAAAATGTTTTCAGCTCAATAAAAGTTTCTTTCAGAACAATTTGCCGAAAAAACGCGTTAAATGATTTGTTTACATTTGTGTCACACCGTGGAGGCAATTTTATAATAACTGCTTATCAAACAACTTTGTATACACAGGTTTAACAATATTTAAAAGTTTCATGGAAAGGCTTACACCTTTATTTATATATATTTTTTCCGGTGGGTATTCTTCATTGATACTCACACCAGCTCTCAGCTCCATTTGGGCATGGTGCATACATGGGTATCTCTCTGATGGAGCCACCGAGAAAAAATGCCGCACTTAGCAGAGCTTTGACGTGATTGGTGTTACTGCCATAATAGTTTTGAATTTTATTAATCATAACACTGGAAAGTTTTTCTTTCCCACCGAGGTTTTTCTGGCTTTTTCTAAGTTTTCTTTGCCGAATACTCACTCTTTCTTAGAAGTATATTAGGCACTCATTTTATGACACTGTTGACATCAAATAGATCTTTAACTAAAATGTATCCTTGGGAATCACCATCACACACCATAGAAATCAACATTGTTTTAAGATCTCGTGGTATAAAATCACACAAAGATTTTGTACGCACAAACAGATTCCATGATTGAAGTAAATACCAGATGAATGCAGGAACACGCATGTTCGACTAGACATTTAGAATTCTACAAAACTTAGACATAATTTCCTAATCTGGAAGTTTCCCAGTGGCGATGGATAAAGTTTCTATAGAAACTTTTAGGGAAGAATGTCCATGTATCTGTCGTCAACGGATATTCCACATTCTCCAATTGACGTGTTGGAACATTTTGTAATTCTTTTTACTACCAACGCAGCAGCATTCATGACATATTTAGCCGTTGATGTAGCAGCAGCCAAGACATTTCTTTCACAAAGTCTATATGCTCTTTTTGCAATACAGGGCATATTCAGCTTAGCACGTAACTTTTTCGCAGACAAATGTCATCTTCCAAAACCTCACATTCCACAAATAAGTTGCAAATTAATTGAAGTTTGGTTTTTAAGCTTTTTAGTAGCTGAAAAATTGACAATAAAAGTACATTTGGAGCATTTTAAAGTCACATTAGAAGTCAGTCCAAACAAGTAATCTTCATGCAGGTACAGATTCTTCTCAAAACAATTGAAGAAACACAAATTGAGAAAAACATACTTCCCAAAATATTTAAATAAAATATTCCATAACCTCTTAATGTTCCATTAAAACATTCTTTGCACTGTGAAAAATTCTTCAGTGAATCCAGTTTTTGTTCATTACAAGTTTGAATATTTGCTACTTCCAATGTTTTTGTTACCAATCTACTGTTATCAGTCCACTGTTGCATTTTCAAGAAGTTATTTTTATAGTTTTATGAACCATTATAACTTGAATTTTTAAAAGCAGAATGTCTAGAAACCATCAACGATCAAAAATTGTACAATTAAATCGAAAAAAGTTAAGTTTTTAGAAGAAATTTAGGATCAAAATTCGTAAGGCACAAATCAAAACAAAAACATGTGAGGTCAGAAGAAACAAATGTTGCCAATCGCAAGAGTCGAATTAAAAGATCGAAATTGTTGCCCATCAATTAAATAATTAAAAAAATTGTCAGAAATAGTTTTTAAAATTATAATGGGTTGAAACTGCAAAAATTATCGGTAAAAAGCATGTTAAACAGACAACTTCCGGTTTCGATTTCACCACTTCCGGTTTCGAATGACAGCTGTAAAAATATTTTAAACATCTGTAACTTTTTTTCTAATTATCGCACAGACAAAACAAAGACAGATTTAGAAAGCTAATTGCTTGAACTTTAAAATGGTAAAATAAAAAGGAAATGCGATTTTTGACCGAAAATGGCATTTTCAACGTAGTCGGATACCTTAAGAGGTCAGATTAATTCGAAATTTTGCTCACTTGTCAAGGACCGATGACAATACAATAATTTCATAATTTTGTTCCATTGTTCTCATCCGGATCGTCAGAAATCACGATAATCAGATTTGGCGACAATTAAATATATCACTTCCAGATTTGGCAACTTATTGCACATACAATTTTCAGATTTGGCGACTAATTTTATATAACATTTCCAGATTTGCAAATAATTCAAGATTTAGCGACTAAAAGAAAAAGGTGTAACCCTACAGCGAGTGTTTTTAATTAATACACTTGTGGTTTATAAAAATAAAACAAACAAAAAAGTGTTCTGTATGTAAGAAAGTGGAGAGTGGTGTTATGTTATCAATTTCTTACTAAAATATAAACATTTTTCTGAAAATGAAAATAAAAAAAATAGGCTCGTGATGTGAAAAAAATAATTTATGTTTTAACTGCTAAATATTTTTTATTTTATAAACCAATACGCTTAGAAGTGATGATACAAATTAACATTATAGCAATACATTTAAAAGGTGAGAATACGATTGACACTTAATATTACCATGTTTTTACTAACTCGCTTTCTTTAACGTCTATCCGAGTGGAATTTTATAATTGATTTTAAACTGTGTGACTTTCCGATGGCTAGATACTGGAAATTTGGACCATATTTCAGAAGGGATGACAATGCATGAAAATGCGAAAAAAGAAGGGAAAAAAAACGAAAAGGAGGAATTTTATACTTTTTAGTCCATTATAAAAACATGTGGTACATAAATTTTTTTTTAATTCGAACTTTTTTTCTTCTTACCACACATTTATTTTTTTGACTTGTTCTTTTGAGACGGAATCTAATATAACGATACGGGACTCACCGAGGCCCCGTAAACAGAGAGAATAAATACACTTCAGACCCTTTAATTAAAATCCATTGAAGGGCAAGACTTATTCCAGCAGCCACGTAATTCTGGCTCCAAATATCAAACTGAAGGATAAATTCAACAATGAAGAAATGACAGTTTAAAAAACTAAAAAACACGCTTTTTTTTGTAGATCGAACTAAAAATGAAAAATAAATTATAATCTAAAAAAAACTAAAGAACACGCTTTTATACTGAATCGAACTAAAAAGTAAAAAAATAATTCTTAATATAAGAATAAAATGATGAACGAGAAAATTAATGTCATTGGGGTAAAAGCGTGGGGTGCAATTTCGGAATTGAAAGAAGTTAGAAATTAAATTAATTGATATATTTATAGAACACCCCACGCATTTACACCAATGACATTAATTTTCTCGTTCATCATTTTATTCTTATATTAAGAATTATTTTTTTTACTTTTTAGTTCGATTCAGTATAAACGCGTGTTTTTTAGTTTATTTTAAACTATAATTTATTTTTCATTTTTTAGTTGGATCTACAATAAAAGCGTGTTTTTTAGTTTTTTAAACTATCATTTATTCATTGTTCCTTTTTATCGTTAATTCTTCACCAGCTGAGAAAAACAATTTAAAATCTCACAATTTTTGTAACCAATTTGAAAACGAAAAATAAACCTTCCCTTGATTTGCTTGTATCCGGTATCTTTTGAAATTCTTACATTAGAAAGATTTCCTTTGAGCGAATAATGAGCTGATGATGCATTTTTGTTTGAAGAGTCTTTACATGTATCATTCTTCAGTAAAATACTTGTATTCTTTATAGAATAAATAACTTTCTTTCCCCACAATCTGGTTCACAACTTCTCTTTGGATCTCACCAAACATTTGGAAGCTGACCAATGCTTTCTTTTATGATTTTGAAACATCTATTTCTCAAATCAAGAAATGGTAAACAAAGTGAATATTTTCAATAGGAAACTTACTATGAAAAATCATGCCAAAGGAAAAGTATAGCTTCAGGGTAATGTACATTGATACCGTAACCCCCCTACCCACCTACTTCGTTGAGTTTTTCCTGATGCTGTATGACTATATATTGTTTACATAAATTATTGATATCTAAATTCTAGTATTTAACTTTAGATTGCATGCAGAAAGGTTCCTATAACCCTAGAGTCTTGATTTAAAAAGGACAGGACGTGAATTTCTAAAAAGCTTATATATGTTTCTGAAAGTTTATTACTGTTATCTCGAAAAACAATCAGATTTATAAGATACTCTAATAAAGATACTTACTTTGTATGAAATTGAAGGTAAAATTAGTTTAAAAAATTTTTTGATAGGGTCGAATTTAAAAAATAAGTAAAAAACTATAGTAAAAAGGAATAGTAAAAACAACAGAAAAGTTAAAATATACCATATATATATATATATACACACATATATACTTGTATATCAAATATCAGCCACCAACCAATTAGTTAACATAGATCAACAAAGTTGACACTTTTAGATGAAGAATGCAAAAAAAAAAAAATATTACGTTAAAGAAAGGATGTGTACTAAAACTATTGAATAACATTAGTTCCGTATTAAAATATACGATTATTTTTCACATTAAAAAAAATCCCCAAATACAAATATAATTGTTCTCATCCCTGGCCTTTTTCAAAAATTTTATTAATTAAGATTAAAGAACTATACTTGTTTTATAAATACTTTTATTTAATAATATCCTCACTGCGGGGGAAAAACCACGTATTTGTTTTTCCTTTTTCTGTGACTTGCAATTGAACTTTTTTTGCTCTCCTATCTAAGCAACTTCCAATGAACTTCCTTTTAAAAGGGCCTCGTCATGTTTGGATCAGAAAAACTTCTTGTTCATTTGAATTTATCTATTAAAATTATGAATTATTTTACTATAAATAAATTAATGTGGTTATGTGTGTTTTTAATATGTTTTACGAATCCTCAGATAATGAAAAAATGTGCACCCCAATCACCGACAATCTTCTATTAGAATATAAAAATAAAACTGGGTTTTTAATACAGAAAATACTGATTCTCATATTTGTGTGTTTTGAGGTTCTTACATTTTTAGGTAATATAACACAGCAATATCATATTAGAAAGTTTACAGTTTAATATTTTATTACAACGTCATTTTTAAGCAAAGATCTTTCAGTGATTTATACTACGTCGAGTTAAGAAAATATTCTTTAAATTTTTTATAGTTTCTGTTGTGATTAATTTTCAGAATTAACTATAAATAATATAAAAAGGCAATATATATTTTTTTTCAGAAATAAAATTCTTCTAAGATTTAAAAATTGGTTAATCTATTTCACATACTTTTCATAGTATTCTTATGAAAATCTCTTTTTATAAGTAGAGCTTTATCAAACTCTTTTATCGATATGCAACCATAGATGCAGAATATAACGATTTCAGAACTACTTTTTAGAAAAAATTACCAATTCCTAGTAGCATTTATATATTCGTTTTTAATGAGTTGTTTGTATATGATTCCCCTTATCCTTAAGGACTTATTTTTGTTTTTAATTATCAATTTATATTGTAATTGTTATAGGAATAGAACAACAAAAAATAAGAATTTTTAAAAAAAATGTGCTTCTTCCCCAAGACATTTCTTTTTTGTAAACAGTGTTGAAGCTGCCTTATTCAAATGTTGTATTCCAACCGAATGTCTTGCTAAAGTTCTCATATTGCAGATTGTATATAAAAAATATCAAAAAATGCAATGCGCGCAAACACACACACAAGCAGAAATTATATTTTACATAATTGTTGGTGTAACACTGAATGAATACTTCGGAAAGATAATTTCAAAATAAAGATTATTAGGGGTATTTGTTCTAGATCTGTTTTATTTGGTTTATTGATAATTATTTTAATTTAATATTCAGAAGGAATGAATGCAAGAACTTTGGCAAGATTGAAAAAAAAATCTTTTTTTTAATAGTATCTCGAAAAAAAATGAAAATCGTGTGTGATTTGAGCAAGAAACCGTATTATTATTCTTCACAAATTTAAAAAAAAATCATAATTGAAGAATTTGTCATGGAAAAAAGGATACTGCTATTTGACTTTTAAAATACAATCATGATGTCAAAGTGATCAAAAATTAACCCATTTTATTGCATCTAATAAAAATATTTTTAAGGAGCAAATATTGTTTTTTGTTTCCCACACAAGATTATGTTTATTTTGTTTACCATAGTAAAAAAATTACATCAATTTTATATCATGTTATTATTATTATGCATGTTACATCGTGTATTATACCTTGTCACATTGCTTTTTTGGTAGCTACGTCAACAATTCTGGTAAAATTACTGCTTAAATATTGACAGTGATCATAAATAAAAATTTCTGGGCTTATGAAATTAAATTAATTATGATATCACCCTCTTCGTCTTTTGACAATAACAAACATAACATTGAGCACTCTAAAAGCGTGATCATTATTTCTTAAGTACACATTTTGAGGTGTTACTTCATTTCTTACTATATGTATAATTTCTGTATCGGGTATGTTTTGTACATATTGACTTTCTGTCGCTTGATGATAGTAGTAAAATATTTAGATTTTAACTCCGATCATGAATGTTTTTGATACAAGACTTGATTATATACCTTTTTCAAAAACTAACAAAAAATTACCTTTATTTATGAATATCTTACTCCATACATGATGCAAAAATCAAAAGTGTAACCCATTCCAATATTATTAAATCAGGATACTAATGATTCGGTTTTAATTGTCTACCTCTTTCCTTGTGAACAATTACTTCTTCCTTTAGTATGAGGAAAAATTATATAATTCGATATCTTTTGAATAAAAATTAAGGATTATTTTTTTAAAAAAATATTGGAGTTGTAGGATTATAATTTAAAAGGAATTTTTTCTTTGGATTTTAATCAAACTTTAAAGAAATTGTGTTAAGGTACAGATTAATAAATGCTGTGAAAAGTCATTAGTTACACTTCGTAAAATTGCTACACTTGTACATATTTTTTAAAAAATCTGAGTTTTAAAAAGGGAAAATTTTGATTCGATCAATTTGAATGCAAAATATACTTAAAATATAATGATAAAAATATATTTTCTCGCGCATTTCTCAAACATTCACTTTCTTTACATTGTTCCTATATTTTCTATTTCAGAAATTAGTTGAATTATGTTTTCAAAAAATTTGAGTAGACATTTTTTTTACTATTGAAATGTAAAAAAAGTTCGATAAATACGTTATAAAGTTTTATATATTGTATCTATGCGAGGACATTTCGTTTAGATTAATTTCCTGTATTGTATCCTGTATACGTTATTAACATATGTATATTAAATATATACACACATTGAATACATATTTCTATAATTTACTAATTTTATATGCATAAATCTTTATTGCTTTAATTAAGGAAATGGTTTTAAAACCAACCAGTGTAATTAAAAAGTATGAGAATCAAGTTTCCGATATAAAAATTCGCATTCAAGTTAATCCTCATTAGATTCAGGGTCGATCAGAAAAAGTTGGAGGAGAAAGCTCAGTGCCTTTAAATAGCATGAAGAAAAACAGATCCGATCAACAATTAATATTTTTCAAGAAAATATCACATTAATTTTAAAGAACAAATTATCACGATGTCTTCACATTTTAAACAACTGTTATTTATAGTACATTGTGATCCATTAAAAAGATTGCGTAAAAAAAAGGATATTGCTTTGTATGAACTCAAAACTGATACTTTTTTAATTGAAATAAAATGTATGCAAAATAATCAGGCAATGCAGTAGCCATACTTTAAATTCCTATAGCTATCTTATTGTTATCCTTTAAAAAGATTGCCTAAGAAAGGGTATCGTTTTGTATCAACTACAAACCAATACTTTAATTGAGCTAAAATTTATACAAAATAATTAAGCAATACGGTAGATATGCTTTAATTTCATACGCATTTTATAGATATCCCGTAATCAAAAATATCCCCATACTTTTAGTTTCCCCGATCAGTTCTAATGCACAGAATCAAATTAAGTAGAATAGTTCAAAACAAGTTCTCATGAACAATAAAATAATCATCATTAATAATTATCATTTCCTAAAATTAAAGAGTTCTTATTTCAAGATTTAAAGAGAAACTTTAAAAGTAAATATAATTAAAAATAAAGCTTTATAGTGTGTTAAAGAAGCAAATAGTGAAATCATCCAATGTTCAAATTTCACAAGGCAGAATATTTCGATGGATGAGAGCAGGACTAATTACTTTCATTTTCTTGTTGTGAAATATAGTTTCGGTTAATCACGGCTTAGAATACTTTCGTCATTTAAAATTTACTTTCTTAATGAAATCAGCTTTCTTAAATTAAGGCTTGCCATCATCATTTATTTTTCTTTTAGCAAATATTTTTCGCATCTTTTACTTATTCCTTAATTCAACCAACAGTTATTGTTATATGCCCTCTCAATGTTATGTTAATTGGAGTACAGGTAAGCCTCCTTTAACGCGGTACTGTGCAACGCGATTTCGCTGCAACGCATTTCAGATATTGAGTATTTTTTTCCATAACGTGGTTTAAATTTTCCTACATCGCGTTTGTTGTTACATATTCTATACGCTTCAAATAAAAAAATTACATAAAGTGGCATCACTGTAGATTTTTTCAACACTGGCAACCTTTGACTGCTCGAATTATATCGAAAAAAAATCAATCAGATAAACTACGCATTTCACAATTCACTTTTTCTGTTAATATCTACATGTCACTTGTGATTTGCTTTACGTAGTGTTCATATCTCCTACAACACGATTTCTTATAACGCGGCTTTTTTTAGGAACGTATCTACCGCGTTGTTGGAGGCTTACTGTATCTATATCTTCTTTTTTTTCATTTGACCGTAGTAACCAAGTGGTAAGAGTCGCCAACTCGCATCCGGAGCTATTTCTGTAGAACTGAAAGTTCAAGTCCTAATACCACTAGAGACCTGTCGTATAGAGGGGCTGGTACGAGGGTAACTCTGAAATATTTGAGGTACGCGCAGACGAGAAGTTACAAGAAAAAAGTAACGATTTAATTTCAAAATACAAAGAATTTTAAACACAGTAGATGATTTGTTTACTGACTTACTTCAAGTTATTTAGTGTAGAATAAATTTTAGATAGAAGAAAAAATGGAGTTGACGCCGATAACATTATCATGCTATGATTTCCTTTGATTTTAAAGCGGGATTAAATCAAGACGAATGCGTTCAACAGCTGCAATTAGCATTTAGTGATGAATTTCCACGTCGTGCTACTGTATTTAGATGGTTTAAAGAATTTTGCAGAAATCTCAATTCTCTTCAGGATGAACTACTCACAGGAAGACCGCGATCGGCAGTAATCCCAGATAATGTCTACCATACGAAAAATGTTAAAGGATGATTCGTTGTAACTACCAAATGATACAGAAGGAACTTAACATTGGATCCGCAGCCATACGCAAAATGATTTATGACAAACTACAAGAGAAAAATGTAGTTTGCCGTTGCGTTCCGCAAAATCTTACTGAGCACCAAAAAGAGGAGCGTCTCAGAATCAGTTAAGAAACCCTTAAATTATGAATGATGGTGGCCACCTTATCATTTCTAAAATCGTAATGAGGAATGAAACGTATATACCGCATTTTTTGATCTTCCAAAAAGTCAAGAAAGCAAAGTATGAACC
>BMAO01010185.1:0-16138 GCA_019973975.1 Trichonephila clavata
GGAAATGTTAAATTTTGTAATTATTCTATTTTAATTATTTTTCTCCTATATAATCTCCATACCAAAAAAATATTTCCTTATAGAGGTTCCGATTAATAATAATTTTTTTCTCCATATAACCACTATCACCTTAATGTATATATATATATATATATTTGAATCTTCTTAATTATTGATCAATTCATTTATCTGTAACCTTATGCTATTGAGATGCCGGCTGGATGGCGTGGTTGGTTTGTCGATGGCCTTCTGCTCGCAAGGTTGTGGGTTCGACCTCGGCCCAAGTCGGTGGATTTTCACGATGTAGAAAATTGTCAACAGTCATCTCGTATGATTATACGGCATATAAGAGATCCCTAGAATGTCTGTGTGGCTTGGGTGATCTCGGCAAAATTAAATCCAAGTACAAGTTCGCATCGTCCCCCTCTAAGGAGGATGGAAGCCAAAACTTGCTGCGGCTATCCGCCTATATAGTGCCGCACTAGAAAGAGATACCAGCTTCCGGGGAATGTACTATGACTGCAACAATAAAACACCAATCTGCCGCTCATTAGAAATAAAAAAACAAATGCTATTGAGATTAATTGCAAAGGATAAAAAATTTGTATCAATGTTAATTGCTCCAAGGGCTTTAAGGGAAGTTATTGTGATTAATTAATAATTTGATTAATATAATTTATTTCTAAAAATATTTTTTCCCATTGCAGATTTTTTTCCCAGCAGAAGTCGGAAATGATTTGAATATCCCGTGTTCTAAATTTAAATTCGAATATTAGCTCCAGAAATGTTCGGAGAAAATCGTTCGAAAACTTTTCTTTTCTGTATTAAAATTCCCTCCTTTTTTAATACCATGCGATGGATGGATAGATTTTTCAGCTAAGATAAAAACAGTCACGTGTTCACCACTGAATTCAGAACTGACATTAAACTGGTACTTCTACTATTAAGTTAGATATAGTTTCAAATTTGTGATTGGATAAAGATGTTTAAGTATTATTATTCAAAAAGTTTTGAAAACTAAAAAGTCTATTACACAGGTGTCTACAAATTAGTTGTGCAATTTCGTACGTTAAGAGCTTCCAAAATATTAAATGAAATTAACCCGTTTAAAGTCAGACTAGTAGTAATATATCCTAAGTTCATTCATAAGGGACGTTAGGTGTCATAACTGCCTCTACCTTTTAGCGAGCAATAATCATTCTTTGTTCGGCATTACGACAATTGAATGAAAAACTGAAATGCTGTCCTTGGTTACATGAAAATCATTCTGCTGTACAAGTATGACAAAATTTTGTTCGAGAATGCCTGGACCTGCTAAAGATTTTATTTACGCCCATCATTTAAGAAAAAATACCAGGAGGTTACATTTTTCAACAAGAAGGAGTTCCTTGTCCCCTGCCACAACGACATCCCTGGACATCTATAGGGGACCAAACTAGTCTTGATATTCTTAATCTTCTTGATCGGATTTCTTCTAATCATCGTGTACATTTTCAATGGGTGCAATCCCACGTGAGGATTGATGGTAGCGAGAAAGCCGATTTCTTAGCCAGGACTGCAGCTGAGGGGGGGGCGAGCCCGACTGGGTTCTTACATTAGTGAATTATCCTCTCTTAAGAAGATTGAACTCAATCATCTTGGAAGAACTCCTTTTAGTCATCCTTGGTACTTCGGAAGAAATCTAGGAGGTTCATTCAAGCTTGTGCCTAGGAAATACCAGATTGCCTTCTCGCACTTTGTGTGTGGCCATATAAAAGCTCTCACTTTTCGTCAGGGTCTGGTGTTACTCCGAGCTGGTCTCTTCTGCCCACATCTTGACTTGTTTGGGTTTTAAAAAGAACGAGGTCCTTCTGGACCCTCTTCTATTTTTAGAATTCCTACAGATTTGTTTGGATTCATGGGGATTGTCTAATCTGGGATTAGAAACAACAACAACGATGTTACATCTTATCAGTTTGTATTGGATCAAGTAGGTGTTATTGAGCGACTACCACGATCAACAGGTCATTCACCACTGGATTTCAGTGTATGAGGTTTTATTAAGGATCAATTGTACACTCCGCCATTTCCTGCGTCCATTCCTGAACTAAAATCAAGAGTTTATATTATAATTAATTTGACCGACAGAAACATGTTGACAAATTTGTGGCAAAAACTGATTTACCAATTGGACATTTGCAAAGCAACGAAGCAAAACCTCATTGAACATTTGTGATGATAGTAAACTTGGACTATTTCTCCATTTTACAACAATATTTACTTTAATTTTTTCTTTAAATTACATGCAACAAATCATTCTTTTTGAACAACTTATTTGTAGACACCCTGTATTAAACGTGTACTTTTAAATCCGGTCCATTTTATGTTTTTACCTATGTGGATTATTATGGTTGGAAAGTATGTACTTTTTATAACAAAAGTTTCAGTAAAAAGAAAGATTTGGCAAAACAGTGAAGGGCATGAACTGATTGGCTGAAAACACGCATTTATTATGTGACTATGTCGTCAAATGAATTAGCCCTATTGAAAATCAGTACATGGATCCTTAATCTGAATTTTTTTAACCGATCGCAATTGTAAAATCAAATATTTCTTGAACGCAATTAATTGAAAAGAATTGTAAAAAATATTGAACTTACAGGCTTTATAAAACATGACAAAATATGCAAAATATTTTGCTATTTTCTTTTGTTTTTGGTAAATATATATAATAATTAATATTTTTCTAGATAAATCATAAACATCGATTGTGTTTGGTGGAATAAGCCTTGATTATTGCCAAATGTTTGAGATACAAATTTAATATTGAGAGACCGATATTTTTTAAATCCGAAAATGTCGAGAAGAATTTTATGTAATTTAGAATTTTTCAGGATAATGAATCAGATAAGCGAGAAAAATAACAACATCGATTATGAGAACATTTTAGAAATTAGCTATGTTAATTAATTCTTTACTATTATAATTCAGTTAATCATGATTCATTAACATCAATGTTTCATAAACATCATGATCACAATCATGAGTTTTGTGAGCTTGGATCTGACGCAGTCGAGATCAGGCGGCATAAGAAATAAAAACAACAAATACTCCGAGCTAACTTCATTTTTACTCAAATTGTCAACAATTTTTGTATGAATTAATCATATAATAAAGTTAAGCTAATAGTCAATGATATCAATAAATATTTCCACTTCATTATTTTTAATTTACTCTTTATTTTAGCTAATTTAACAGTTTTCTATCTAAATTACAGAGTGCATTTAAATCCTCTTGCCCCACCTTGTTTATTCAATCAGAAAATTAAGAAATAATTGATTTTCACCAATAGAAGATGAAATACTTTGCACACTTTATTTCCTCTAGCATATATGCTTGGTTTTATCAATGTAATATATAAGTACTTTTGTGACGGGTCCTACTAGTGTCCTTTTACTAATCCTTTGGAGAAAAACACTTCTTTGTTATTTGAATTTAAAACTGCCATCCGTAGGGAGAACTTGATTTTATAGTAATTTGAAGACTATTTAAATGCTATCAAAGTGAGTGTTAGAGATAGTCGTTAGGCTGCTATTAAAGTGATATTACCAATGAGACTATTGGAAATCTTGGCGTTCTTGAAAAGAAGCCTTAGACTGGAATATCCAGTTGACGCAGGAGAGACCTGATGAGTGCTGTTACATTGGATCATACTCAGTTAAGTGCATAATTATTCGTTTTAGGAATTTAAGGTAGCCATTTAACGTGACTGCTCCCTCAGTTTATGACATTGCTTGATAGTAAATTGATAGAACCAAATACTCTTAGTTATTTTTATAATAATGTCTGTTCCTTCGTGCCCCCAAACTTAACCAGCAACCGCAGGGTCGAGATACTTTTAATTTATGCAACAACCGTAAATGAAATATTTTTAAGTTTAATACAGAGCTCTGATGAGAAGATGTAAAACCTTAGATCCACAGGAAGTCCATAATAACTTGTGTTACCTTAAATGTTTCAATATATGTATTTCATACTTGACTCACTCACTATGACTATTGAGTTAGTTTTAAAGTCGTTGTTTTAATATTTAAGTACTTTTCGTTACATATTTTTTGGTTTAAATTTTCACAAATTAAAGGCAGCAATGAAATAATTTTAGTAATTTTAAAGATAACCAGTTTTTTAAAAAATGCAAACTCTTTTTCACAAGAAATATCTGTATAAAGCAAAATTGAAAGATGCTAAAATTTGGAAAAATTAGCCTTAAAGAAGCAAAACAGAATATAAATATGATACATCGTAATAAAAGAAGAGTAAATTTGAGAAAATATAAAATACAATTAGAGCTGATTTTTCTAGAAAAAAATAAGTCTCACTAAATATGCATAAATTTGAAGTACTGATATATTTCTACAAATGTATCATAAATTAATAAATATTGCTTTTACAACTGGTAAATGAAAGTAGAAAATCACTCAACTAAAAAGAGATTTAAAAGAATGAAAATTAGAGAAAAAAGTATTTTCTCTAAAAGTAAAGAAAAGAAGAATATTCTTTTCATAAATAGTATGTTATTAGGGTAGTGTGTTAGAAACACTGACCATTACCGCATTTTCTTTTTTATAAATTTAAATGCTGTTTTTAATAAATGTTACACCTTAAAAACATTTAGGTCAACAGAAAATTTAAGATAAACAAAGGAAAAAATGATATCTAATCTAATTATTTATTTTTTAGAACGTTCCATCAGAAAAAATTTCGATTCACTTTAATGCTTTTTTAAAAAAAGCTTCTCGAGAATGCGAGCATTCAAATTAAATGAATGTATTAATCAGTATCTCCGTTGTGTTTTTGTCTTTCTGTGTAAAGAGTGACAATATTTTCGACTAACTAAAATTTTTTTTTATGTAAACAAAAACCTTAAGCATTCAAAAGAGAAAAGGGCACTTGTAAGTAAGAGTTTGAAAATGTAACATAAATTTTATTGCGAGAGCTAGTTTATTGTGGTAAAAAACTTTCCTACCTGTCCATTTTATATTCATTCGAAAAGCCAACTTGTAATAAACGGCCTCCCTGGTCATTGATGTTTGGGAGATAGAATAAAGATGAGTCATGTCAGAACAATTCTAGTTTATTATTCCTTACTAAATATTAACAACCAGGGTAGGAAATACACCTTTAATAAGTCTAGGAACAAAACCAAGGTAGAAGATATACATTTAATAATTGCTAAGATTCAATTATAACTTACGCTGAGCACTCTTTGATTACTTACGGTCTGAATTCCCGTAATTCCTTCCTCAGCAATTCGACCTCTGGTCGATATTCAATTATAACTTATTGGCTCAGTTGACAATTAACAAATTTTTAAATATTAAGCAATTAATCGTCAAGCCACTCTCGACAAGCCTTCCACAACTATGCACTAATCATTAACTTCTATCACGAACTCAGTGTTTTTCAAACTGTTAGGGATGCCCCCAGGGGCGTGATAACCCTACAAGGGAGGGGGGGGCGAACGTACTAAAAGTCGAATACAAAGATTATTTTAAAAAATTATTAATAAACTGAAAGTAAACAAAATTTTTTCATTCTGACGTAATAAAAATAAAATACACATTTATACTGATATAATACACTTGTAAAAATATCAATACTGCACCATACATTTTATAATTAGTTTAACAATACTAAATTAAGAACAAGTTCAATAATTACCAATGACTCCATAATAGGCTTGTCATACATAAAGTTAAAACCAAAAATTAACACTATCTTGATAATTTGGACGGTTTATAATTAATCCCTTAAATGCCGATTTAAAATTACGTGAATATTAATTTACTGAAATTAAACAAATAAAGCCCATTCTGACATAATAAAAATAAAATCACATTTACACTAATTAAACATTTATATATCAGTACTACGCAATGTAAACTGATTTATAACAATACTTAGGGAAGAACAAGTTTAATAATTATCAGTGACCCCTTGGGCTTGTTGTATATAAAATTATATGCAAAATGAACACTTATCTTGTTAATTTGTACGGTTTTTAATTAATCCCTTAAATGCCGACTAAAAATTATGGGATACGCTTCCCAATGCCACCTTTTAGCACGTTGGTGAGCGTAAGTGGTGTATTGGGGAGGGGGAATAGAAAAAAGAATAAATAAGCAAATCTTCTGAAATAAGTAAATCCTCCAAACACTGTCAAGGTCATTTTATTGCAGTCCAAACCCTCGAATAATTTTATGGATAGCAGTGCACAGAGAGGATTGTACTTCGGAAAGATGTATATATACGTCCGAGGCAATTAACACACTGGCTGAGCAAGATGTTTATATACGCCGGTGGCACTTTATAGGTCAAAGTCGTACTGTAGGCTTAACTTCAGAGTATAGTATTATTGATTAATACATTGTTATTGTATGGAGGGGCGCGATGAAAATTAGGATTGAATATTGAGTCGCCAATATTTAAAGTTTGAGAAGCACTGCTCTAACTCCTAGCCTCTTTCTTTCTCGAACCAAAAAGTTAATGCTTAAATATAAGCCCTTATTTGCATAAACCGCGTCTTCTTCTTCGAGAGAAAGTTTTCAATGCAACGATATTTAAAGAAATAGTTTTTCCCAAGAGGATTAGTAGCAGGCTCTCGGATAGACCCTTACACAAGGTATTTCTATAATCAAGATATTTATAAATATTGCTAGATTTCATTGTTCTTTCTTATTCACATTTGATATTATGTACGTCTCGTCAGTGTAGGAAAGTTTAAAAGAGAAGTTATGAGGGGAAACAAAAATTTGGTGAATTGGATAATGACCCTCTTTTATAGTTATACCATTTTCACAGCCTATATTCTTAATGAAAATGAGACAGATCCTCTAACAGTCAATACCATTCCTGTAGTATCACTTCTTTTATATTCTAAATGGTTCAGGGAGGGAAAGATAAGTTTTAATTGTCCTTACAGAAACATCTCAAACATACACTACAGCAGTGGTCTTCAAACTGTGTTCCACGGAATCCCGGGGATCCACAAAGCATATCCAGAGGTTCTACGAGTCACAATGAAAAAACTCGAAACAAAATTATTATAATATGTATGCAAAATGGATTTTCGTTCTCTATGAAGTTTGTATTGCCACAACTATCTAAAGATCAACTCAGTTATTAAAAACCAAAAATTTATTTATGCATAATAACTTTATTTTCTAATACTTTATTATAATACAATAAAATATTTTGATAAAGTATTAGAAAATAATATTCTTTTATTATAATATGATAAAATATTAGAACGCTTTTTTTATAGATTGTAAGTATTCTTTTGCTTTCTATTCTGGGTTCCTCGAGATATTTTCCTATTCGTTTGTACAAAGCTTTGCAAAACTAAATAGTTTTCTAATGAAAAAGGAACCTTTTTCAAAAAAATTGCGGAAAAAATACCTGTAATAGAGGATAGAGAACAACTTAACAATATATCAACAGATTTGATGTTAAAATCTAAAATGAAGCAAGAACCTGCAAATTCATGTAAAATACACAGGATTTTTCACACAACTATAAACATTTCAATGCCGTTCAGAACAATGTACTTAAGTGAAAAATATGTAATGCCCAAAGAAGAAGTAACCGTGTTTGTAAACCACCATCTTATTTGAATGACTATGTTATGTGATTAATAACTTAAATGGGGGATGTCATCAAAATAAATCTCTACTCCCTCAATATCTCCAAAAAAGCTTTTAATTTCTTTTCTGAAATACCTCAGGTGCAGAAACTTACCAAATGGCATTTTGTTGAATTTGTACCTTCCAAAAGGTGTGTTAAATGTACAAATTTCAGAGCTAACTTCCTCTAAAGGTACATGCCAAAAACCATCTTTCAAATCTGAAACTGAAAATATTTTCTTGCCCTCTAATCTACTAATGATATCATCTGTACAAGGAATTCGATAATGTTCTCTTTTAATAACTTTGTTAAGATCTCTAGGGTCTAAACATAATCTTAAATTTCCATTGGGTTTTTCTACAATGACTAAACTTTGCACCCAATCATTGGCTTATTAACTTTTGACACTATTCCTTCTTTTTCTAATTTATCTAAAGTACTTTTTAATTTTGGCTGCAAAGCCAGAGGAACACGTCTTGGTGGGTGAATTACTGGTACAGCATTATCTTTTAAAGTAATGTGATATGGTTCGTTTGGAAATTCCCCAACCCCAATAAATACATCTTTATATTGCTTAATTAACTCATTTTTACTTATACTACATTCAATAGCATCAATTCTTTCAATAAGTTTTAATTCCTTACAACCTCTTAACCCTAATATTGGTTTGGATTTTACATTTACTACATAGAAAGGCAAAGGAACATTTTTGAGTTTATCAGTAGAGCAATTAATTATAAGGGAACCATTTGGCTTTAAATTAAAATTACCATATGTAGTTAGAGATATATTAGTTTTACTAAGTTTGGATTAACTTTTAACATATTAAAAATATACAGTGGCAAAATATTTACTTCAGCTCCAGTATCCAGTTTAAAATTGACATTAAAACACTTATTATTTACATCTAATGAAACATTTTTATACCAAGTTTCACTTACCATTTCTACATTTTTAACATTAGAGTCTGTACTATTTTTCATTGCACATTTATTTTCATTTTCATTCACAGAATCAATATAAACCAGTTCATTTTGAGGAACGTTCATTTCATGAATGTTCTTTGTATTCTGCAACATTTAGCAGCAAAATGGTTTTTCTTCTTGCACTTGGCACACATTTTTCCGAACGCTGGACTCTCTCGAGGCTTGTGTTTTCGTCCACACTTCTTGCTGTTGTACTGGGTTTTAGGCTTGTTCTGATTCTCCTTCACGAAGTTTATTGTGGCTGTATCGTTCTTCATATTTCTGATTTGCTCCCGGCTCGCTTCAGCTGCCCGGACGATTTCAATAGCTTTTTCAACATTGAGGTGATTTTCTCTCAGGAGTCGTTCTTGTAACCCCTGTCTTTGATTCCCAGGACGATGCGGTCACGAATCAATCCATTTTCTTGGTCTGCAAACTCGCTTGTGGATGCTAGAGTCTTTAGCTGAGTGACATATGTCTCAATGGTTTGGCCCTCCAGTTGAACACATGAAAAAAATTTATAACGCTCATACACAACATTCTGTCGTGGTGAGCAGTTTTCTTCAAATTTTTGAAGAACCTCCGAAAAATTCGCTTTCGATTCTAACTTGTTGCATAGTATTTCAAGTCCTTCACTGCCCAATAAAGTTCAACAGGATTGCAATTTTAACTTTATCTGTTCGATCACCTTTTTCTGTTGCAAGCAGATAATTCTCCAGTTCTTGCCTCCATTTTCGCCATTTTTCTTTCACATTTCCTAGCGAAAATTGCAGCGGAGCAGGGGGTCGGAAGGCTTCCATTACGCACGTGGATATATTTTCAATCCGATCTACGCTTCCACTCCTGACACCATGTTATGTTTGTTAAGCGATCAGACAGTTCTTGGTTAAATATTTTATTATGCATTAGGTGACAACGTCATCTCACAACAGCAACAACAATCAATCATATATATATACAGTTACAATAGTTACAGTTATCATGACAAAATATTTCTCAACGTGAGTGGCTACAGAAACAAATATAAAAGCAAAAAAAATACAGAATACGAAATACGACTATATACAGCTTCAGCAGACCTAGACTTCAGCAGTTTTTGTAAAAAGAATACTTGCATATATCCCGGTTACTAAATATAATGCATGAGTACGTGAATTACTCATTACACTCGAATTACAAAATTAATATTATTTATGATTAATTATAATGATATAATTAATTTATGATATATTAAAAATTTTTAACAGACAAAATACTTTTTTATTTGTTACATTAAGTATCTATAACATGTTGTGTGTGTGAGTGATTTACTTTAAATATTATTTTAAGATACATTCTAAATATGTGTGTGTACGGAATAGGGTTCCCACTTCAAACACTTTACAGCTTGTGACAGATCTATACGGTCTTTCACTAACTTCTTTTTTTCCTTAAAACAATTTATTTATTTCAACCAATCTTCACCGAGAGCCAGGCGTGATTTATGTAAATTCGGTTTTCGCGAGTTAAGAAGCTAAGTAATATGAAGTGAGAAGTGAAGTGAATTAAAGATCGAGAAGTCGACACGTAGTTGTTGACAAGGGAAGCGAGCCTGATACGAGTGGATGTCCGCGAAGAGAAGCGGATTAAAAATAGTGAAATTCATTATTACGAAGCGTGGAGTCTTCGCCAATTCTTCCAGCCATATAAAGGGCTTGAAGTCGTCACGAAAGAACTGCCGCAGTAAAATATAAGGGCAGTGACTTAGATTAAGAAAATCAGATTATTCTTGTGTGGCGTAGTTGTAATTGTGTCGCGTTTAAGCCTTCATAGATTCAGTTGAAAAATTCTGTATTTATCCGCTAGTATTGATACCCCACTTCATTACCCCACCATCGCTTATTTATCCTAACTTGAATTGTGTTGTGTCTAAACTTATTTACTGATAAGCATCAATAAATCTGTTTGAATTGTAATTATGTCTTTTGATCATTTAAGTCCGCCTACACATCCGGATTTTCAGATAGACAGGAAGGTATTAGTGTAAGGGGTAGCTACAGGTCACCACAAGCTCTAAGGATTCCGTGAGTCGAAAAAATTTGATCACTGCACTACAGAGTTAAGATCAGAAAATCTAACAAATAATAAAATCTAACTAAGGCGTAATAATGCGCGTAACTGAAATCTAACTAACTGCTAAACCAGATCATCAGACCTTCATTGCCATATCAATCTCTTTCTTAGATGTTCAATGTATTGGGCCTTAGTTCCTCTAGATCAGGGGTACTCAACTTTTTTTTCACTGGGCCGCATGGATTTGTCAGCTATTTCACGGTGGGCGCATACATATGTTAGCAATTTCACGCGGGCCGCAGCATGAGGATAAAGAGGAGGGGGGGGGTGTTTCAAATGTGGAAAATTGATCAAATGTTTTAACACCTGTTCTGCTTTTTTTTAAATTATAATTTTTATATTTTTTATTTTTGCACTAACTCTGAATTAGAAGCATTTAAGAAACACACCTTCACAATTTCTCTCTGCATCAGTAAACGTTCATATGATTACAATATATAACAAACTTCATGAGATGTTTTTTTACCCCTGTGACATTACCATTAACAAAACACTTTGTTGCTGTTGCAAAAAATTATTCAAGAAAGCCTATTTATTACCGCTTGAAAGAGATCGTCGGGGAAAGTGTCATTGAGTCGAGAGAATCATTTTTTTAATTTTATTTTTAAATACTACACTCGTGAAAAATCAAACAATTACTGATTCATGTTTGTTTTTCACTACAAAATAGTCAACCTCCCAATCGTCTTAAATGATATATTTTCTTCGATATTTTCGCTTGCAAGGTATGAAAGATAATTAAAAATTAGTTCCACCCATAAAACTGTCGCTACTCCACTAATGTCTGTCATCACTAACAGTAACCGTGACAAATAGAAAAAGAAATATCAATTAGAGCTCATACAACATTGGCAAAAAAGCAAAATTGTTATATTTGATTTCTTGATACCAAATTTTTAATATATTGTTCTTAAGTAAGTGAATTTTTCAGAGTAATGGGCACTGACTGGGCCACTTAAAAAGGCTCGGTGGTCCGCAGGTGAGTATCGCTCTCTATGTACAAGAATTAGTGGTTAGACTAAATATGAACCACATCAGTGAAGTCAAAACAGTCTCCCACTGTTCTCTGAGGCAATATTTCTGCATTATGCACTCTGCTAAAAGGGGGGTTGTGTACAAAAAGGAACGCAATGTAAACAGAGGATTTTCTTGAAAAAAAGATCTCTTTTGTAGCCTTTTAAAGCAGTAATTCTTGGAATTTGAGCTTCTATGGCAACATTAGATTCAGGAGACGTTACGCTCGCAGTAAGGAACAAAGGCCAATCTTCATGGTCATCGTAACTCTTGGGCGACATAACCCGGACTTTATTCCTGAGCGGATCAGGTTTCCTTAAACTGTCCCCATGACAATAATGAGCTTTTAAGTATCCAGCAATCTGCATTTGAGACTGTCCTTTCTCAAGTCTCTCATTACCTAATTCCTTTATCAAAGTAATGGCTCTTTCTCATTTTAATTGCTTGTTTCGATTTCACCAAATGTTACCAAAAGAGGCATACGAATAAAAATAACTAGAAAATTGGCTCGTGAACAGGCAGTTTCTACTAAATACAAGGCTCACACATACATATGCACAGTGGCATGCACAAGGGGGCTCAACTCTGCTCTCAAAGAACAAGTGATTTTTAATTTTTAACATAAAAATTACATCTGTGTTTTCGTCTACGTGTTTGTTTAAAATATACCAAAAGAATTGCTTATGTGCTAGTTTACTCCTATAAAATGGTAAGAAAATCTTGAGAATTCTATGTTTCTGCAAGTGGTATCTGATTCAATGTGCCTTTAAAATCGATCGATACTACATGTTTTTTTTAATTTTCGCATACATAATTTAAATTTAAAGAGTTCTGGCTGATTTTCCGACTTTCTTATGAATGAATGAATTGCCTGATTACTATATTCATTCAAGTAAAAAAAATTTATAGTCTTTTTTTATCTATATACTCACGAGTGGCACAAATAGTAGGAAGAGAAAAGAAGAGACATATTCGTATTTTTTAAAGCTTTTTGCTCTATTTTTAACAATTCACGACAATGTTTCAAATTTTCTTGGTTTCAGGTCATACTGTTTTTTTTTTTTTTTATATTTCCTTGCTCTGGAAAGCAGTTGGCGATTTTAGTGTGGGCTGCACTGAGAGGAATTTAGAGTGCACTCAGACCACACAGGAATGTTCGTTTTGAAGCCATTGTGTGTCCACCTCAGGAAACGGTTAATGTCCAGAGAGGGAGGGAAATGGGTCAGCAGGGCCGAAGGGCAAATGTTACAGAATCACTGGACCGTTTGACGTAATGAAGTCACGAAAAAACACACGCGTGACTTGTTGATTTTTTTCCTCTCAGCTTCCTTTCTTTCTTTCCTTCTTTATTTCTTTCTCTTTGGATATTTCTTTTACCTTCTCATTAGTACTCGACTTTCACAAGTTGCGTTCAGTTGGTAGATTACTTTAAACTTTAGAAACACTTTCTTTAAAAGGTATCATTTACGTTAAAATGAAGCCATTTTAGTTCTGTTGTTTTTTAAATGAATGTAATTTAAGCATTATCAAGCAAAGATTTTTTTATTATTATTAAAGATTGAAAAGGGTTTGTGTCTGATGTATCTATCTTTATCAGTAATTCTATTCTTCATTGTTCAATCTTTTTTTAACGTATGTACTAAATTCTTCATATTGATTATTCTAATTCAACATTAAAATTCACTTGTATTTAAGCCATACTGTTATTCTCCGTTGTGCAACTAATGACGTCATAATTTGGAATACTTTATTAAGAAATATTAGTGATAATACCATTTTTATAAAGAGAAATACATGCGAGATTATATATCGCTTTAATAAAATTATAATTATAAATAAAATTTGAAAAAAGAAGATTCAAATATAAGCATTAAAGAGATATTAGATGCAGCAGAAAGATATTAATACAGGAGCAAAAACTTTATTCGCATGTAAACTTAACAAGCATCGATCAATACATCTGAATAATATTATGGTATTGGCTAAAAGAATAAAATAATGCATTTTTAGGTATAATTTATTTATTTCTCTTACGTTGTTAGAAAAAAATGACGAAATCACAAGGAAACGAAGCTAATAGCCGCAATCATTATAATACCTTTTTTGAAAGCAAACGCTGCACTTTGTAAAAATTGTAAA
Organism: Trichonephila clavata; assembly: GCA_019973975.1. NCBI lineage: Eukaryota > Metazoa > Arthropoda > Arachnida > Araneae > Nephilidae > Trichonephila > Trichonephila clavata. Next base: position 13,893 of record BMAO01010185.1, read on the forward strand.
CAAATTCACTATATCATTATTAAAATGTATTTGATCCGAGACTTTTCTTTAAAAAAACAGATGGTGAGGTTTAATGTTGCTTTATCAAAAGGCTAGCTAATTTTTACGGTAAGCTTAAATTGTCGCAATATCGGCACTTACGTAATAAATAATATTAAGAATATATTTGAAAAATAGTTTTTTCTTCCATAGTAAATTATATCAGACTAATCTCACTTAACCCTAAGGAAAACTTCTTAATTAATTTATATTAATGTCACTTTTAAAGTGACATAAATGGCTATTAGCAATAGATCTCGTATGTTGAACCACATCCAAGCAATGTAAGAAACATTGATACGTATTTTTTTTCTTAACTACTAATACGAGATTTTGAGATCAAAATCTATTTTAGGTTTAGTAGTCTTTTGGTGAAATTAGAACTCGAACTTTCTCTAGTACCCTGCCAATTATAAAAAGCTCAACCTTAACCAGTGGGTTACTCGAACCACATTACTTGGAGGGAATGATTGCTTGTAATTTATTTTATTTTAGCATCTTTTTTCCTTCTTTGGATGAAATAATTGCTTTTGTTTTCGAAACTCGGTGTTCAACATAATTTTTATAAGCACTTATTACAAACCTTGATATATTTGTATGTATAATCGGTATATATGTCTTACAACGTCGACTAAGTTTGTCAAATTGAAAAACATTTCCAAATGTTGTTATCGTTCCCACATATAGGCGAAAACAAACTTCTGCGCATGCTCCTTGCGAAGATTAGAAACTTGCAAAAATTTAGAAGAATTAAATATAGTACAGTCGACTCTCTCGATAATTCGAAGTTGGAGGGACCAATGAAAACTTCGAAATATCAAGAGGGTAGGGAGAAAAAAATTCCAGAAATACACGAAGAGAAATTTTTTTCTAACACACAATTAAATTTAAAACTATGTTATTAAACAACAATTGTGTATATATTTATAAAATTATTTTTAAATATTTTTTTAAAGTACATATTACACAGTATAAATATTTTACAGAAGTTAAAAGTCCCTTGTATTAAAAGAATACATTCATACACAATCCTACGCATCTCTTCTTCACAACAGCAGACCAGCTTTCCGGAATACATGCGTAGCAACGTCACGTGTTAATTGAAAGATATGGATGGCTGGCAACAGGTGTGGTTGCTCTATTATCCACTTAAAGGAATGAAAATAATAAAAGTGACTTTTCATCTGAGGAACCGGGAAACACTAAGAAGGATGCAGACAGATGGGGTCATCAAAGGAACTACGTTACAGGGGAAATAGGCAGAGACAACACAAAGCAAAACTTGTAAGCTGTAATCTATTTATTTCAGGCCTGCACATGATAGTGAGTATTCGAACTGTCGAAAGCTATATAAGATAACTTCGAATTATAGCGTGTTGTAAACTGACCAGCCACAGATTTTACTTCGAGATATGAGTGTATCAAAACGCATTGTTTTAATTCGAAATATCAAGAGTTTTTCTAGGGACTGATCACATACTTCGAATTATCGAGAGGTTCGTATTATCGAAGGTTTGAATTAGCGAGAGTCGACTGTATATAAAAAAAAAACTACAACCTTGAAATAAACGAAAGATATACTTGCATCAATATAGTTCAGGAGGTCCAAACGACTCAATTGCATTCCAAATCAAGACAAATGTATTTTTTTTCATGTAGAATTAGTCACATAAATTCACATAAGAATGAATCTAAATGTTGTCGGGAAGACCCGCGATGTTTCTTGCTTTGCTATTTTCTAAGCCAAATAGTGTTCCTTTACTTATATATTACACAGTATTTTCGTAATTTTTGTGTTTTTGCTCTCTCTTCCATAGAAAAGATATCCTAAATTTTAATAATTTTTCACTACAAAATAAGGGAAGATATAAAAAAAGTGTTAATATAACAATATAACACTTTGTTTTCCAGATACAACAATGTTGTTAATTTAGAACATGCGTGATCAGGAATTTTGTGTTTGAACCATGCACAGGAATGGTATAACCTAAAAAAAAAAGGTTATTAGTTTTGAACATGTGAGAACAAGATTGTTGCGTTTGTAGATCCTGGACACAATTTTCACTATTGGCTGCATAATCGCAACATTTGGCGACGTTTTTCAATTTCACAAAATTGATGACAGTATAATGCGTGAGTACCGTATAATTTTCAAATCTAACTAGTTAATTAACTATAAAATCTCTCTCTCTCTCTCTCTCTTTATA